>CAJQUW010004934.1:0-19697 GCA_907163375.1 Prostheceraeus crozeri
CGAGCCTTTCCATTCACCGCTGGAGTTTTTATTGGGAAAATTCTTAACTCTGTCGTTTTTGTCAATCTCCAAAATCTTATAGTTCACATCATGAAACGAAAGACAGATAGGTACATGCGTTTCTTTCACTGATATTTGTCTCACTCTAAGCGCTTTCAAAGAGCTAAATTGCACGACAAAATCCGTCCACTAGAAGCTCCAAGATTGAAGCTAGCGTCCAGAGGGGGGGAGAGGTCAGATGAAATTTGAGGAATTTGTTTTGGTGACGGGGGTCCAGGTCGAGAATTCCACACTTTGGAAAATTTCTCAAAATTTGTACAATACAAAGCCACGTCTGAAATCGTCCGTCGATCTAGTAGTTTTTTCTCCTCTTTCAACGAGTTGCCCCTAAGACACAAAATCCGTTTCACTAGAACCAAAAGTTTTGAAGATTGTGTCGGGGGGTTGGGGTTACAGTGAAAACTTTGATGAAAAATGTTTTGGTGATGGTCCCAGGTCGAAATTCCACACTTTGGAAAATTTTCAAAATTTTACCCATACAAAGTCACTCTGACACTTAGGATTTTTTCTGGTGAGCGAGCTCCGACCTAAAATCTTGTAACCGCTCTAACTTTTGAATACGTGTGTCTCGATTGGACTCGCAACAAAAATGTCGTCGGAGTCAGTTTTTTCTCCTCTTTCAAACCGAGTAGCCTTAAGACAAAATCGTTCACTAGAACAAGTGTAGATAGATGCTGTCGGGGTGGGCGGGGTCAGTGAAATTTGATGAACAATGTTTTTGGTGATGGTCCAGGTCGAAATTCCCATCACTTGGAAAATTTTCCAAAAGTTTACCCATACAAAGCCACTCTGACATTTGGATTTTTTCAGGTGAGCTACGACAGTCAACCCTCCCAACTGGCTCCGGACACCACGCCAACCTTGACACCACATCCACGCGCGCTTACGACGGTACGGCCAGTGGGGGTGGGCGTCGTATGACAAAGCACTCCACGGCGGCCGACCACGACACTCTGGCCAGTTTCCAGAGGGGGGGGACGTCAGCGCGGCGGCCCTTCTTGCGCGGCCTGATGTGGGAGTTTTACTTGAGTTTCACTTTCTACATTAAATTGAAAGTGAATAGCCTTGGGAAGTGAATTCATTTGTGTGAGGAAAACCGAAGTAAACGATGTGTTTCTTGATAGCTTATAATATTTATATATAAATAAAATATTATAGCTATCAAGAAACACATCACTTTTACTTGGGTTTTCGATTACACAATTTGAATTCAAGTATTGGTGGACTCCGAAAAATGTGATATGTCTGCTAGAGGAACTAAGAGGATGAGATATTTTGTTATCAGTAAATTAAGTATGACGCTTGTAGCTCTTTAGTATTTGCAAAATTTAGAAGCAGATATTAGCCTGTAGTCTATAATAGAAATGTCTTACCGTGTTGATGGTTTAATAAACCCAAAATCCATGACAAAATCTCTCTTTGATTTTGTTTTGGGATTTCCAAATACATGTCATAGAAAGCAGTTAATGCTAGTTACTAAGTTGTCAAAATAAAAGTCAGAAAACATTAGAAGTCTTACCTTTTTTCTGTAGTTTGATCCAAGAGGTGCGATTTTTAATTCTGAGCAAAAATCTCAAAGGAAATGATGGCTTCATTGACTGGAAGAACTACTGACTACACGCGAGTGTTTCATTTTCGATTTGTGCTCCATTTTGTGCATGATAGCTAAGAAGATGTTAAAAAAACGTAGACGATCAGAAAACGACGATGAATAATAAAGTGTGATAAGTAGAAATATCCTCTTGATGCGCTTTGACTTTTGTAACAATTGATAAGCAGTTAACGTAAACACGCGTTCAGATAGAAGCGAGGAGCGAAAGAGTGCACCAAGCTACTGCGCATTGCCCGCCCCCCAATAAAGGGGGCTTTTTCTGTTCCACGTGTATGGGCGGGATTACATAGATTTATTTTAAGCAGGGACGCTGAGTCACAGTTGCAGCTAGAGAATATTATCCGGACCGCTCATGGCTCCCTGAGATGCAGGCCTACCGACACAGGCTTGCCAACAATGTGGACACGAACTTCCTCAGCTGCTGTGCGCGTGGCGAATTTCCTTAAATATAGTGACGGAAGAGCTATTAGAAGCGCAGATATGATTACGCAGATCTGAGCGAGATGCTTATGTAATTGTTTGGTTCAGTTGTATACTGAATTTAAATATCACTAGAACTAAGTAATTTAGCGAACACACGAGCAAACTGATCAAAGGTCGACTTGCTGAATGGGCATGGTAATGGAAACTAAAAAACTTTCAAATAAATGCTTTAATTTGAGAAGAAGCAAAATTGGGTGTGCCGATAGAAGACTGCTTAGGCTCCCTTAATAATGAAAATATATGACGGATGTTGTTGCTAATTGTAGCTACAGTGTACATCATGTAGTGAATGTGAAAGATGATGAAAAATACAAGAGTAGAAGAAGAAGGAAAAGGGGAACGAAAGTGAGCCGTGAGTGAGAAAGAGAGGAGAGAGTTAGTGATGAAGTCTAACCGACTAGAATATATTATTTTATACACACACATTTCATCTAAATATAAATGGGCATATATAAAATACTCGAAATAATAGTAGACATGCACATTTCAGGCCCACATGTTTCTTATGTCGATATCCATGGAAATGACATAATGCACTCTCTTTAAGATTTGAAGAAATTGTTGGTGCCATCATAGAAAAATATCAACAGTTTCCTGACAATTATTACCATTATTCAATCATTTATATTAAGTTTGATGGCAAAAAAATCAGCCAGTTATCAAACGACGGATACAACTGTGATATAGTACAGACTTTATTATTGGGTATTTCCTGTGACGTTGCATTTCTATTTTATTGAGAGATTGATTGTAAATCAGAGTTTTATGATAAGCTGATGATCATCCTTGTGATATGCATGGTGTTCAAAAAATTGTACGGGTGAAGTTACACGCACATTGAAATCACCATGCAATTAAAACCGCCTTTTACGACAGTTACTCATAAGCGGATCCTGCCTATTGCAAGATTTTTCTTTCATCAAACTTAGTAAATGCAAAAAAATCATTTGTTTGGATAACCAAACAAATATTACCTAGGCATTTGATAAACGTTTTCTAAATTTTGCAAAATTCGTTAATATCGACTTACATACAAAATGTAGCAAATATTTGTTAGGCAATTGTTACACATTTCCTAAATTTGTTAAATTTCCAAAACGTTTGTTAAACTATTCAAATCTTATAAATTTTCCAAGTAAATACCAAATATTTGGTAAAGTTGATCAGTTTATTTTTTCGGGTAAGAAGATGGCATCAGCTCACGGCAGGCATTTTCCCAATTTAGTTAACCGGGATCAGGGATGCACGACGCCCCAAAACATCTTGCATTGATGTCAAATGTTACAAAATATGAGTACAGAGATGGCATCAGCTCACGACCGGCATTTTTCCAATTTAGTTAGCCAGGATCGGAGATGCACTACACCTCAAAACAACTTGAATTGTCAAATATTACAAGTTATGAGTAAGAAGGTGGCATTTCGTGACTTTCGATCACTTGTAGTGGGGATGACAGTGTTTTTCATCATCAAGAAAACTGCGTTTACATGGGTGAACGAGGTGTGCTGCACCTCACATCAAAGTAAGCGTGTTTTTTATTTTTGTCGGAAAATGAGATTTTTGACTATGCCAGAATATTTTTAGTTGCGTCATGGGAAGATGAAGCATCGCAATCACAGCGCGTCTTTATTTTCAGATGAGTGACATTTTAGAGGAGTTATTCTATAGTAGGTCCAGATATTGAGGCGTCTGCTCCTACTGAAAATAGAAAACTTGGTGGGTAAAACATTTCGTCAGTCGCTCTTTTTGAGCATATCATTGCTCGCTATATTTCAAAAGGATCAATCAAAGATAAAGCGATGAGGACTAGATGACTGATAACTCCAATACATGGCATCATTCTTATTATACTATTAGCCCTACTTGAGAGCCGTGTAATCGAAATTCGAGCAAGCTGTTTATGAAATTCAATAAGGTGCGCTGCTATCACAATTTTACAGCATTGTAGAAAAATGTGTAATTTTATTATTTCCCCCACATTTCTGCTGTTGACATTCGGAAGTGTTGCATCGTCAACGATCTTCTCTTGCCCCTACGGGCAGTCCCACTAACGCCGCATAGCGTTGAGTGTGTACAACTCCTCTTATCTGACTTGTAGAACATTTACAGTCTCAGTATAAGAACAGCTGCTCGTCATTTGTCTGTAGATAACAATGCCAATCACACGATAGACTCTTGATCACAGCGCTGTACCTTGTATTCTAAACAGAGTATCCAAGGTAACAAATATTCATTCCCAGGCTTCAAGTATGACTGTGTCTCAGTTGGTGTTGTCAGGGGTTGAGTGCCTCTGTCTGAGTGGAAGATCAAGTCTATTCTCTAACCCGACGGTCATGACTAACTTTGGCGAAATTTGATGGACTTTGGAAACTTATAAAAATGTGGCCGGGAGCTTCTAAAGCTAGGTGGGTTAGTGGAGAGGGGGGAGATTTGACGGGTGATGCATCGGCTTGGGGGAGAATAGAATAGTATCCGAAAAAATGAGTTTCCGCTTAAGCAGCGTTAACACGATGGACAGTTGTCGTGACATTCGCGTGGCTGACTCATTTTTTTCGTAGATAGCCTGACTCTTTTCAGGTAGTTTGAAGCGCGCGAGTGGAGTTCAAAGATTAGTTATTGGTGTCGTCTGCGTTGGCAACGAATGTTTTTGATTATGGGGGACATCAGGTGGCCGTGACACTATACCTAGACCGGTCATAGCTTGGGATTTATGCTTCTGACGATTAAGATCGTTCAAGGGATGATGCTAGTCAACATGATAGCGTTTTAGGAGTACAAAAACTCGCGAAATAGGATGTAGGTGTGTTTGTAGAAATTGAAATAAAATTGTCTGGACAATCATTTTTGAAGCATGCAGCGAAATAAGATGACCGTTTCGGGACTGAGTATTCTAATTTTTCTAGTGTGCCTACCAGCAACATCAGGTTGTGTTTTGGTACAAATCTGGGCGGAAGAATTTACCAAAAAATCGTTTGGTGCGTGTGAGGAGCAGAAAAAACAATTTTGATGGTCTAATTGTAATATTCCAACTGAAAAGAGCTTGCGAGCAAAAATTCGCGATCATGTCGGGGCACCTGCAATAACCAAACTTCATATTGGTATAATGAATCCAAGTCAACTCAGATCGGCAACGTCGATAAATTACACTACTTAAACTTAAATTGTTCTCGTATGATGCGCATTTTCTTTTTATTCATAAAGCCTCGAATCCACTGCACACTTAAACAAATTTGGTATAAGAAATACCTTTTTTTTGGTTAGTATTATAAATAGAATTTTATGTTAGTTACTGCAAACTAGCCAGTTTCCGGTATCATACGAACGTCGTCCAGAATTAGATATTGCAAAATGATTCTTTTCAATACAATAAATCATCATACACTTCATTCATTCAATTCGGAAAAATTTGCAGAAATGCTTTATGGTCATTTAAATCTGATAGTCTTTAACCAGAGCTTTCGCCGTCTCCAATTTTTGAGTTTCGCTGAATTTTATCCAGATTAAGCACCAATTTTTCTTTTCGCCTTCTTTAAATTCCCAGTGCGATCGAATTACATTGATCTCAATCGCCGCTGGCAATACATCCTGATTTCAGGCAACGTGAAAAGTCTGACTAATAATGACGTTCTTATGGGCCTGCTTTCTATATTACTCAGTGTTATATGAAACCAACACAAAAACTTTAATCGTTTTGACGGGTTGGTTCTTTGAACTATCCCTTTCACCAGACGTTTTCAGTTTACAGAAGCTAATTGCTAGTAGACTAGAATGTCACGACACTGTCTATTAAGCCATCTGAAATACCGGGTTCCTAGTTAGTGTCACGGCATTGATGTAGCCTAGATTTCGTCCTAGGTTTTTTAAAATTGTGCTACAAACGACTATGCGTGTTTTGCCAAAGGAGTGATAGGTGTACCTAGCTGCTGCTGGGAGAATTGCTAGCTACTATTTTTTGGGGGAAGTAGCTCCTTTAAAGGCCTTCGTATATAAAGCAAAATCTTTTTGAGTTAGCGATAAGTGGGTTGTTGAGCGTTGAGCGATTTGTTGAGAAGCTATCAAGCGCATATCTCATTATCATCCTACTCACCGTTGGAGCGCGTGTGCGATAAGTGGTAGGCCACGATAAGAAAATCAAATCATTACGAAATGCCAAAAATGTTGCCTTATTTCTATGTCTATGAAAGAATCTCAAGGGCATTTTATATTATGTATTGCGATATCCATGTAAATAGAAAATTTGTAGTGTCTCTGA
The DNA here is from genome assembly GCA_907163375.1 of Prostheceraeus crozeri. Lineage (NCBI taxonomy): Eukaryota > Metazoa > Platyhelminthes > Polycladida > Euryleptidae > Prostheceraeus > Prostheceraeus crozeri. Next base: position 6,408 of record CAJQUW010004934.1, read on the forward strand.
CTTAGATAATGAGCTTCTACTTTCAAATACTAACTTATGGTTCTACTTTAAGTAGCATGCATTTATGGCGACATTCTGAATTGGTTATAGAGTGATATTTATTAAGTCGTGAGTAATTTCTTACGAAACATGTGCCAAAAGTATCACTACCGGCATTGCGGTTGTCTTCTGTAGGCATGCTATGGTGTGGCATGACTCGACAGAGTTGTTGGTTTTAGTTGAGGTTTTTGGTTGGTGGAGGGGGTAAGTTGGGGGATGGGGGAGTGGGGGGGGGGGGGTGGGTGGGGGGGGGTGGGTGGGAGGGGTGGGGGCGTGGTGTTGGGGGGTATGGGGTTTTGGGGGGGGGTGGGATGGGTGGTTGCGTGGGGGTTGGGGGGGGGGGGGGGGGGGGTTGGGGGGGGGGGGGGGGGGGGGTTGGGGGGGGGGCGGGGGGGGGTTGGGGGAGGGGGAGGGAGGGGGTGAGGGGGGGGGTGGTAGTCGGGCGGGGGGGGGGGTGGTGGGGGTTCGGGTGTGTGCGGGGGTGGGGGGGGCGGTGGGGGGGGGGTGGGGTGTTGTGTTAGCGGGCGGTTTGTTGTTTGTGTTCTTTTCATTTGTTATTTTTTTTTGCAGGTTTTTTATGGCCTACATTTGCGATTCATAAATAGCCTGGGACAAAAGGAATCTGTTTCCTAGATAATATCAAATGCTTTGCTTGAATTACCATTCTGGACTAGTAAGGAAGACTAGTTCTTAAGAGTATGCTCGTGTTCCCCACTATTCACTAGTATTGTATCCCTTGTAGTTCATTTACTTTTCAAAGATGTTATTTTGGCTATGCTTTCAAGATCGAATCTCTGATTCACACGTTGATCAATTTCTCCATTCTTGTCTCCACCAAGCATGTCCATTGAAATCAAATCGTTACCAGGAATGTAGCAACTCGGATGACTTACTCGATAACGACCAGTCTGTTTTCCTACCTCCTAAAGTCTTATATTTGCTACTGTATTATAGCGTTTAGTACATGGGACTCTTTTAAGTAGTAACCTCTATGCATCTTTCCTTAATCGCTTGAATATTCTTTTTTCTTCGAATGTTATTATAACTTATTTGATTTCTTTACCCTCGCCCAACGGGGCGGGTCGAATTACAAAACAAAAAGTTCCTTGTTGACTGATTCTGTACTGAAGCCAAATGCTGGCTCTGAATGACATTTAATGAAGATACTTTATTCTCGTACATAAGTTAAGAGTTGATGGGTACCTAAGCAAACAGGTTGAACCCTTGCACTACTTAAAGGGGGCGTTTTTTATATATTTTAGACTAAGCAAGCTGTGGCCCCTTGCTGCAAATTTCACCCCTTGCTGGTCTTGCTGGTCTTGCTGCACCAACTTTGTCATCGATCGAATGGGCATTGAAAGGGGATACAGTAAAACAACAATGGTTAAAATATACAGTCAATGGTAAAAAAACGCCAATTTTCATCAACTCTCCTTTAGATCAATATTTGAAAAATTGAAAATGACAGCATATACTAACAAACCATTACACTATCTCGAAAGATGTAGTCAAGTTGGTCAATGAATTCTCAAATTTCAAACATGCATGCATGATATCGCATGATGATATCAAATCTAAAAATATTTGCATTGTCAATAATCTATATATTTATAGGAAGAATCCTTCATTTAATCTCAACTTATATCATCGAGAATGATGACGCAATATGCAATTAGAAAGTGAATATGACGCGAATGAACCAAGCATATTCCAAGCATTCAAATTTTAAAATGGATCATCAGCCAAAAGTACTTTCGCATTTAGTGCCAAATTAATTTTCCTTTGGTGAAAAGCTGCATTATAGTAGAGAGTGAGCTATTAGAAATCTGGTGGTCACAGCTGGCTTGGCTTAAAAATATATTCAAAAAATCGAAGGGGTGGGAAAAAACGCCCCCTTCAAGTGGTGCGAGGGTTTAACCTGTTTTGCTTAGATTACCCATCAATCTCTTTATGCACGCGTAAGTAGCTTCATTACATGCATTCCTGCCAGTTTGGCTTCGTACAAATCATGTCAACGAAGAATTTGTTCTGCTCTGACTCCCGACCCAAAGGTTTGAACCAATGTCTCACTCGATCGCTGAACGAACACTCTACCACCAGGCCACAGCGCGGTAGATAGTTTGCATTATTTGCATTAGACAGATATTTATATTCTTTCTTCATGGGGGGGTGGGGGGGGGGGGGGGGGTGGGGGGGGGGGGGGGGGTTACGGCTCGGTAGGCAATTAGAATATATGTCGCATTTACTAGAGAGTGGTTTCTACAGATGACCCTAATGCTTCGGGGACAGTTGTGTTTGCCTTAATGTCAAACGAGCTGTTTTAAATCGTCTTATTTTATTTCTCATAAAATTAATATCGTAAGCTTCCCCAATAGCCAGAGCAGATCATAAAATTAAACTACCTAGAGCTCTAAATTTCGTTGAATTCAATCGACGACTCATGTCCTCCAATCGTGTTCCGCACAACAAGCGTGTTCATGCATTCATTCGAGAGCTAGTAGCATTCCTTAGCTTTATTAAAATGAGCTAATGTATACTAATATCCGTTATTGTATTTGCTGAGCAGTGTCAAAATTATGAAAATCACTCAATTTAGAATCGCAATTTTTCAAAAAGACTGTTGCTGAGAGTGATAATGATATCATTCAACGCGGAGAAAGAACATTTTATTGATTTCTCTTTTTTTGACATATTGGTCATCATCATGGATCGGTGAACTCTAAAAACAATTGTTGAAGTAGTGAAAGGTTTTCACAAAATAATGACCCTTTTTGCAGAGTTGCCTGTGGATATAGGGCAATATCATTTTGATAGGACTCCGACTGCCGGGAAGTGGGCCAGTATAATATAGCCTAGTTTTTTTTTGTAAATAATGATAACTCTACATCATAGAATCCATTATAGGCTTACGCTGCAACCTATCTTTAGTGATCATTATCTGTATCAATTATCAATCATTTTCGAGAAAGTTGATCAATATTTTCGCTTTAAGGGTTCGGATGCCAGTGCGACTCGGCTCCTCCCATCTTGTTGATGTGTTGCTTCACACGGTTCTTCTACTCAGTCTCTAAACCTAGGCAGGAAAATCACCCATCCTTCTTCAAAAAATAGGAGTACACTTGTTGGATTTAATATGCGCTTTAGAGAGGCGCCATCACATTTACACGATTAACGTAGAGGGGGTAAGAGGGTATGTTCTCAAAACAAAATAGCTATTATTTTTTTGTCTCTGATGTGTATCCTTTGAGCGTATAGGATGTGATCGAGGCACAGGAATGCTTGTCATTCTCCTATTAAAATCACCCGAGTGGAAAAGACAATCCTGATTTCACTTAGTCACGGTGATCATTTCCTCAACTAGTTGGCAAGCCGTGCAGATGTAAGTAGTTTCTCATGTACTTTTGTTTGACGGAGAGAAAGTTGACACTCAAAAACAGTGACGGCTTATTATATTAGTATTATACGTGATATATATAGTTCTATATATATACGCTATATTACTTAAATTAAATTAAAGTATTTTTCCTACTACATTTAGGAAAAATAATCTTTATCAGAATTTTCCTCTTTAATTGTACAGTTATGATTATCATATGGCGCTACCTGTTGTGGTGTCCCAGTGCATGCTTTGATGAATGTTCATTTACCGATGCGATGCCATGGGTGCTGTGCATTACGTTTCATTCTGCCGTTTTACGTTCTTGCAGAGGGCAGCGATGTGAGCTCCCAGAGTAGCCCAAATATTTTTTGTTAAAATAGCCAGTAGATTGTTGAAAGTAGCCAGGTATGTTTCTTAGTATACGACTTCCGTATTTTCTCATGCATTTTACCGATGGGACATACATAACAAATCGAAGAATTCTCCGGGTTGTAAGCCTGCTGACCACAACTGACCACTTTTATGAAAGCAAAATGTAAGTCAAAATCAATCTATGGCCACTATAAGATTTCAGTGGATACATCGTTTATTAAAATTGAATGTAAGACTAATTCAACACGAAAATTACATTTGACACAATGGGTTACATTTTTTGTGGCAAGCAAGATTTTGAAAACGGTCTGTATGTCAAGTCAAGGCTATCATTACAGAGATCGAAGGACTTGCTGGAAATGCTAGCGTCAAGTATGAGAACAAGAAAAGCAAAAATGGGAAGACCTAGTCTATAATCTGGATGGAAGATTGTTTGCTGCCAAACTGTTACGATCAATGTAGTGGCCAATCTAAGAAATGATGGACATTTCTTGGCTCGCTATGCTAAGGGACGATTGCTACAAATTATTTAGTTCAAAATCTGAAGAGTCAAACCATGACTTCAAACGATAATCGCTATCATTCAGTTTCTGTATACTCACCTTCGGGCAGCATGAGATACTTTTTTTGCTCTGATACAGATTCAAAATATTTGGAAGAAAGCAAAGAAAGCTTCTCAAGGGAAACTCACATCCACATTCCCAGCCGCGGTTTCTGTGTCATGCTTAAAAAAAAAAAGTTTTTTGGGGGATGAAGGGACAATCCACAAACTGCAGACAGAACAAGCCAAAGTAATGCGATTGGAATATTTGCATTAGTCGTTCACAATCAGATTTCTTTTTCGCTGAGAATTACCCTCACTGCAGGTACGTTACACCTGGAAAAAATTGTCTGATGGAAACAAAGCGGCTTCTTTTCAATGGTTTGAATGAAAATCACACCGCGAACTAACCAATGGCAATGCATTCTAATGCTGTTTAGAAAATAGACTTCGCTTATTGTCTTACGGTGGACGGCACGGAAAGAAAAATTAGAAATAGAGACAATGTTGGGAGAGCAGGTTTGATTAGAATTGGAATGTTTACGCTTACGTCCGTTTTAGAAATGCAACCTCAAATCCGAGATATTGGAAAACATGTGCAAAAAATAACTTAGGTCTAGCTATCTCAGCTTCATGTCGAGCAGGAAAAATGGCAGTAATTGTACACATCTGAATGAAGAAATAACATCAAAATTTATTGTGATAGCATTATAATCCTGTTCATCTTGCACTGCATTACTAGATCTACTATTTGTATAGCCTGGGCTGCATTAACGTAAGAAATCTATTGCGAGTAGTGTTGTATATGATATTGAGAGATTTAATTTCCATCTCATTTCACAATTACTCAGAGATGAATTGTTGATAATACTTTATGTGGATTGTAGCTTCACTGTAAGTACTTTGTCAGTGATTTGTAAGCAACGTTGAGCTGATGTAAGATGGATCAAATTTTGAAAGATATTGACCTAAAAATTATCTTATCGTTTATTATTTCAAATAAATAAAATTAAGCTTTTTCCTTCGACGTTGCAAATAATTGCCCATCAGATTGACGAAAATGATTTCTTAGATGTCTTGTCGCGTCGAGGAGGTAACTTTTATTTATTATAAATAAATAACCTTTAAAACGTTAATGCACTAATGTCATCAAGCTCCGCATCCCTTCAGCGGCAATAATAATAAAGGTGAAGAAAGATAAAAAAATCCTTGAATTTTCAAAGTAGTATATTTTGATTAATGTATCAAAATTGATTAATATTCTCATGGGCCAAACAATTGATAATTGTTGGGACTAGGTTATTCTAATAAACAACGCAAAACGAATAAAAATACACAAAACTCGCACTAAACTCCTGCTCCTAGCCAGCATGTTTTCTTTGTGAGGCAATGTCAAAAAAAAATGTATTGTGGACGCCAATAATTCCGCGGAGTAAATACATGAGTAGGATTTAATCTCAATCATATCAGAATTGAGGCTATATATGTTTTGCAGTAATTGCTAGCTCATGACAGAAACCATTCCCTGAATATTGACAACTTGAAATCCATTAATATGTTGAACAGCACAATAAATTCTACCCGCAGCCATCCAATAGCTTCGATTTCTATAGCTTGATCGGAAACGTTGTACTGAAGTAAATCATTTTGTCTGCATTCCCTGATCGAACTGTTCCTATGATCTGCTACCAATTTTTTTCTTCTCCCATGTGCGTTTGACATATTCTAGAGGACAATGGCCACAAGACATTATCTAAAAAACCATAAAACAAACGGATTAGGGGGGGGGGGAGGGGGGGGGGTGGGGAGTGGAGGGGGGGGGAGGGGGTGGGGGGAGACTCACAGTTTGAATTCTCTATATTATCCTTGTGGCTCGAATGGGACATGTACCGAAAAATGGCTTTAAATTTGGTGTCATTGAAAATATGTTTCGTTTTCAGACCACGTTTTGTGTCCTATTTGGGAATGTTCCTTTCGGGATTTTATTTCAAAAGAACACCAATCTCATGAAGATTTCTAAAAGATTAATTTTCGCACTTTTCTTTTCTTTATTTCATTCTTAAAAGTAGATTGCATGAAATAACCATCGATTCCGACGGAATGTTTGCACCAATTAATATTCAAAAATTCATTTCCCTTAACTGCAATCCTTACTATGATCAGTGGCGGATCGCGATTTGATTTTTCGTCTGCCGAATTCTGTAAATTTTTAAATTCAGTGATTAGATGTTTACAATTTAGTCTAGCTGGAGCATTCCTTATCTTTATTTTTCCAAACACACTTTTTCTTTCTCTAAAAGAAGGATAAATGAGTCCATTTAAAAGTTGAAACTATAATGAAACTTACTGTATGAGGACAATGCAGTTTTACTGCGATTTAGACGATAACTACACGATTAATTTATTTAGTTTTTTTTTTTTTAATGCCAAACCTCCTCACCCCCCCTCCCACCCAGGTCTCCCCCAATACTCTATTGCAATAATATGTTTTGGAAATGCATCAAAGTGATAAATCAACACACAATTAACAAGTCTACACACAAGCGCAATTAAAAGGCTTGATTAATCTGTTTCTATGTAAATGTGCTTAGCATATCAAGTACTGCAAGGTACTCCATATCGCACCTACAGTATATGATGTGAAGTTCATTGATATATGTTCATTTCCCAGTATTATTTTTTCTGGTCTTACATCAATGCAATATTTTTAATCTGAAGTATGACGGTATTTATTTGTCGCATTCTTCTGATCAGTCTGAGAAATATGATACTTTGCAGGTTCAAATTAAATTCAAAACTATTAGATTTACCAAACGCTTGCTAAATATTAGCAAATCTCAAAATGATCAAAATGTCCATCAGACTCCGTGAAAACAATCTAAGCGCAACAAAACTTCCTTAGAATGATTGCCCTAACAACGCATTTCCTCACTGCTAGAACATTTTCCAAACTAGCGTTAGTTGAGAACATCTAGAAATGGCGCACTCTTCATCGTCAATATGATTATCAGCTGGAAACCCATTTGTAAATATAAGCACAAACTAAATCTTTACACGAGCATTTGTAGATCCATCCTAATTTTCAACCATATCTCAATATTTCACAGCCAGATATTCTAGCCTTCTGTGCCCGTGCTGATGATCTCCATTGTAAGAAAAGAAACACATGTACTAACTGTAACAGCTAAACTAAAGACTTTACTGCTGTTTAACACTGTTCACAAGTCTTTCTATTTCTATGTCGCAATGAGAACATAGCACATTTGCAATCTTTATGATACCCAAAGCTGCATACTGTAACGCTTATAGTCCTAGAATAGTGTGAAATGGGTTACGGAGTGAGTATTTGAACAATGCGTCCTTATACCTGAATTTCAATGCGGAGATATAAATCGGACAGGACCTAGTGTGCTGATACAAAGATGATCGTGTAAATCTGTAAACTGTCCCCCCCGCGAAACGAACGTTTTAATTTATGAAATAATTCATCTCCTGTAATGTGAAAACGACCATTATAGTTGCTGTTTCAGCGGAATGACAATCGCATCACATGGCAACATCCTCTGTTTAAGCTAAACATGACTCTCGTGTACCGCATCACGCATTGCAATTTTGCAATTATTTTCACATCCGTTGAACAAAGTGAGAAATTCGGAAAACATTATTTTCATTGAAAGTCCATTGCAAAATATCGCGCGATTGATTCCGTCGCACGATTTACAGTGAGTTGATTACCGTCTCCCGCCAATTATTAGCAGTTATAGCGCGAGCTGTCAGTCGCAGTCTCATAAGAAGCATATTCCCCTCGTTAGATCTTTTTTAATGTTGAGCAGTAGTTAAACGCATCTTAAGAAATGCATTCTAATTTGATTTTGCTGCTACTAATTGGAATTCAATACAATATACAAACTATGAAATGAGCTCAACAAATTCAATTATTGTCATCATAATTAGTACAACCAAGGCAGCATTAAACTTAAGCAATTTTTTTGTAAGTTGTTCAGCATATACCCACCTTTGAATTAGAGAACTCAAATGATTCAACAGCGTAAAGTTTTTCTGTAACAACATAAGGTTCAGGCTTCTTTATGACATATTCATTCATCAAAATTCTCACTAGAAGATTTTCACAAACCGACTTAGAAAAATTCATAATAATTTACACGTGAACAAGACTTTTGTGATGAAAGAAATCTATTTGATCTCGAAATTGAATATTTCTCGTCCAGTGTAGAATATTCAATCAAATCAGTCTATGATACAATGTCCCAGCATAGGCTTGAATTACAAAAATTTGTCTCTCGGTTGAAACCCGAACATGTCAAGCGAAAATTTGGGTAAACAGCAGCACCAAACATTCGAACCGTCATTTTTAAAGGATAAAACCAACGAGTCAATCAATATTGAGTAGCAATTAGTAGTATCAGATGGATGCAAACCAGTATTTCTCTAAAACTACTGTGCACATTAATACGGCGTACAACATATATAAATACATAAAGCATTCGTAAACAGACGATTAATAGTTATAAAAAACATAGCACACCACCTTGCTCGGTCGAATTTCACACTCTTCTGCCTCAAATCAATAGGCTGAGTGCCCTCTGTCCCCGGCCTTTCAAATCACAGCATCATAGACCGCCAGTCTCCACGTTGCACATGTCATCTCCACTTGAATGCCTCCCACGTCTTATTTTCCTCTTCTATGTTGGACCTTCACAAGCCTTGCGTCCATTTCGTCATGGACTCCAAGCCAACCTTACCCGTTCAGTGCTATGACTTTTCTTCGTTACCGTTTAATTCGAGCAATTCTGAAGGGTCCTATTCCGTTTCTAACAATTAAAAATACATAGTGGCACCGGCTTGGGAGAAATCAATTTTGTGACCGTCCGATTTTGTCACTAATTTGGGTACCGGCCGCCTTTCTATGCCTCCCCATAAAGTCCAGCAGATTGATTGCTTTAATGTGACGATAATTGCTGCATTGTATGCAATCTTTTTCACTTGTAAATTGGAGCAATGATGCCTTTTATTCACTGCTGAAATATGCTACCGAATTACCTGACGGGATGTGTGGTGCGTCGGTTTCACAGAATATCAACATTTTTCATAGAAATCACGGTTGTTGTTGAAGCTTGGGGTGATGGGAAGATTGAACAACTCAAATTATTTTATGATTTCTCCTTTTTATCAAATTATTAGTAGGATTCTTGCAGAAAAAAAACTTATGAGCACCTGTGATGCTCCATTTAATTAACTAAAAATTCAGGTTGTTTGCAATTTTATCGGATTCCACGTTTTGCGCTGCAGCATATAGACATTGCACAGCGTGATCTAATGTTTACAGTTTTAAGTTTTCAGCATCAAATGATTATCCTTGCATTTCTAATGTCACTATTAACCCATTAAGTCCCACCGCACCCTTCAAGGGTGCGGTGATATAAAAATCTAGTACCAATAAAGAAAAAAATAATTTTGTTTGAATTTTCCACTAGTATATCATGAATACTTCATAGACAATTTCTGGGCATTTGAATATTTTTTGATGTTAGTTTAGTTTTCATAATATCACGTTGAACACGGCACGTTTTGTCAGAATGGAGCGAAATTCCACGAAGAGGAATAAGTGAGTCAAAATGTCATTGTGTTAAATAATCTATTAGACTATTGTATTACCCAAATTCGTAGCATTTTACATTGTTAAACTTGTAGAAAGAAAATGAAATATCTAATTAATTTAGTTATTATTTCTGAGAAATAGACATGTAAAGGTCAAGTTCATGATAAAATATAGAAGAGCTGGAAATGGAACAAACAAACTGAATGAAATGCGATTGATTGATAATAAAACGTTGAAAGTAGATTAATTGTCGCATTTGGAAAAGTTCAGTAGTGCGGGATTTGAACCCAGCACCCGACACGGCAGAAGCAGCAGCTTTGCCAACTGTGCTACCGTCTTACTGGCAAATGCTGCTGTTCAATAGCGTTATCTTTTGATTCTCAACACACCTAAGAGTGCAGATTGGCAGTCTGTCATTGTCTAATAAGTGCTTGCTTTTGTTTGCAGGAAACTCTCGGCTCACGAAGTAATGTTGATGTTGGAATAGGAGGATATCCTTGACGCTGAAATTCATTTGACCCCTCCAGATGATCAAACTTCTGATGGCGATAGTGGCTACGAACATATTGATACCGAGCGAAACACTTTCGATAACCTAAGTGCGGCAATACTGAATTCGGAGGCTGGTTGCACATTGCATCGTCCGAATGGTATGTATTAAGTATTGTATTGTATTCACGACATGTGACATGCATGTGACTAATCTAAGTACAGTAAATTCAAACGAACAAACTAGAAAACATGGAGTAAGAAAGGAAACTAAGATAGAGTGAACTTGGAAAGTCAAGTCACGATGCAGTAATGCCACTTTGCCTTTGAAGGTAGCTTCTCAGATAACTTGTCACTTTCATAGAAGCTGCATTTGAATTTCGGATGTCCATGGGAACCTTATTCCAGAAGCTGGTGCCGTAGAAACGCAGTGAACGCTCACCAGCTTTCACAGATCTCACTTTCGGTTGCTGAAACACATTTCTTATTGGGTTCGTCGACAACACAAAAAGTTCTCCAAGAGCGATTGGAGCATAGCCTGGATTCAGCTGGTACTTCGTTATGAACTCTGTCATGCTTGCTGTATCTCGGTATTGGATCTTTGTTCTGGAGACTGCTTGCATCACCTTAAACAGCTTCATATGCCATCTGAGCTCCAACTCGTAAGTCTGGAGCGACTTGACAAGTTCTGGTATCGGCGTTGTGAATGCTCTGGTAGCCATTCGTAGACAACTGTTATGCATAGTCTGCATCTTTCGTTTACAAGATGCAGGGAGAAATAGATATATAAGAGATAATATATATGAGAGATAATTTCCCAGATGAGGAGGATGAATCCGATGTACAACAGAAGCAACCGAAGAAAACATTCTGAAAAAAGACTGAAAGAGATGATCGAAAATGGAGGAAGAAAGATCTGCCCCGAAATGTCAACACTCACCGACCTTGGATCGAGAAGAAGAGTGAGGTTCTTCAAAGTGATCCCAGCCCTACAGAATTATTCAAGCTTTTCTTCGATGAGGAGGTGATAATGCATATTGTTACACAGAGCAATTTATATGCAAGACAAGACAAAGGAAACCATTCGTGGTCAATGGATGAAGATGACTGCTACATATTTCTTGCGATTCTCCTTCTTTCTGGTTACGTTCCACTTCCTCGAAGGCGCATGTTTTGGGAGAAAGATGCAGACTGTCAAAATGCAGCTGTTGCGGACGCCATCAGCAGAAATAAGTTCTACGACATATTCAGTTTTATTCATCTCTGTGATAACAGCAAAATTAATAAAAATGACCGGGCAGCAAAATTAGGAGTTCTATTCTTTGAGCAAGAGTCAGTATACCACAAAATTCATGACCTTTGCAAAGGGAAATATGTCTGTATCGAGATGAAATACAGATGATTCCTTATTTGAACGGCATCCATCAAGCATTTTTATTCGTGGAAAGCCGATAAGGTATGGATTCAAGCTATATGGGACACTTGTCAACGTTAGTAACGGTTTCGTTGATTTATTTTGTATCCTTAAACAGGGTGTCTCTTCTTCTAGTACTAATTTGGGCTTCTTGGGGCCCTCAGATGTGTTTTTATAACTTAATCGATAGCCTGCCTGATATACCGTTTCACCTGACTGCATTTGATAATTTCTTTCACAAGTCTCCCATGATTTGAAGAACTCAGTCGAGAGGAAACTCCTGTGGAACTATTCGTTCAAATCGAATGAGGAATTGTCCAGCTCATTGACCCAAAAATAGCTGAAGAAAGACTGACGAGGCCTCTCTGGGACTTTGACGGAAGAGATGAGGACAAACCGGCCTATTGTTTAGGAATGGCTTGATGATAACAATATCGTCACTTTGGGCTACGAATGCTGACACCTCGAGCATGTATGTAAAGCACGGTCGATGGTCAGAGAAGAAAGAGAGTTTATCGTTGTTCCATGCCTAACGCAATTCAAACATATATGAGAAAGCTAGGTCGGCGTAGATCGGTCTGATCAGAATATTCTTGACTACAGATCAGAGATGAGGTCCAAAAGAATGGTTGGTGGCCGTTATTACAGTTACTCATTGAGTATTGGCATTTCATAGATAATTCGTGGATTTGTATATAAAAAAAGCATCAAAACATATGAGCGACGAGCCGCTGGATCTTCTTTCTAACTTTCGCGGCAATATCGTAAAAACCTTGTTGATGTCTCACCAGTGAGAAGAATCTACCAAGGCCATTATCCCGTCTAACAGAGATTGTTCTTGAAGCGAAGGGGTTCCCTGATGATGCAGATACGACGGTGAAAAATTATTTCCAGTGCGAAATGAACTATTCAAACGCGATGGGCTTTGTGCGGAAAAAAAAACATAGTGTAAGTGCAACATTGGAACTTCAAACCATGTTCAATGCTTTCCATGTGTGCTTTATAGCTTTGTGACACAAAATCTATGTTGCTTTATGGCGCAGTGTTTTGACATTTGGGAAATCATATATCTAAATTTATATATTTTCTACTAATTTTTCGTTTTCCTCCATGAGTCACGCCTGGTCTATTATTTGTTTGAGTTTCTTACAACCAAGGCAACTTGATTTAAGCCTATACAAAACCGTAACTAGTAAAATAAACCGTTATGAGAGAAAGAAGCGGATTGATCGAATCATTGAAAGTAGAACGTGAAAAAGTTGTTCACGTACCCACTCGATCCCACCGCACCCTCCAAGGGTGCAGTCTGAGATCATGACCTTGCGAAGTTTTTTGGATATATGCACTATAAAATTATCTTAGTTTGATCAACCTCAAGACATATAACTAGTTTTTAACCGAAAAAATTCGAATTAAATACACTTGGGTCTTAATGG
>CAJQUW010004935.1:0-40020 GCA_907163375.1 Prostheceraeus crozeri
TCCAGGTAACCGAAAATGTTCGTCGGATAATTGTAATAATAAAATAGCCACTATGTGAGAAAATCTCTATTTGCTGGACAACGTTTCGGGAGTCACCTGCTCCCTTCCTCAGTCACAAGGAAATGAATGATGACAAAATCAGCGGCGAATACAATTTACAACTCGCGAAGCGGTTACCAAGTCCGGTTGATGAAAGCCTGAGTTACTGTTGAACACTTTTGATTGGTTAACCTTAATAAATGAAGATTCAACCACACGTCTGGTTCTAAAATCACTACAATAAGACAAAACGTCATGCCCATTAAAATCAATAGAATGACCTGTTTGCATACAATGTTGGGCCAAAGCATTATTTTCATCAAAATATCTGACAGCTCTCTTGTGTTCATTGATACGAGTAATAACAGATCGACCTGTTTCACCGACATAAAATTTATCGCAGTCTTTACATGGTATACTATACACACCGCCAGGTTTCTTAATACTGTTGTTATGAACTAGGTTTGATTTGATACTGTTAGGGTAACGAAATACAAGTTTGGTACCGTAACATTTAGCCAAACGATGATTACTGGTACAATTTAGAGAAGGTAAAAAGGGTACAGAAAGAAAATTTACATTATTTACATGTACATTATCCGACAAAGGTTCAGGTCGAAAATACGTAGACTTAGCTTTAGATAAAGCTTTGTTTAAGACATCTGGAGGATAACCAAGTTTCATAAACGAAGAAAAAATGAAATCAATTTCATCATCGATAGAATCAGAACTACAAATACGAAGCGCACGCAAAAACTGGCCGCGAGCGACATTTATTTTAACAATTAATGGATGAAAAGAAAAGAAATGAAGATAGCTGTTAGAGTGAGTATCCTTTCTAAAAACAGAAAAACAAAGGGAACGGCCAACCTTCTTAATCAAAACATCTAGAAAGGGAATGGCGTTATGAGACTCATACTCATAAGAGAACTTCAGAGAAGGATATAAAGAGTTAATAAAAGACAAGAATGAATCCAAATCAAAATTATGCGAAACTAAAGATAGAACATCGTCAACATAACGAAACCAAAGAAGAGGGCTGTTGCCAGCAAAAGTAGGAAGCAACTCGCTTTCTACATGCTCAAGGAAAAAATTCGCAAGCACAGGGGAAAGTGGGTTTCCCATGGCTAAGCCAAAAACTTGCTGAAAATAATTGTTTTCAAAAGTAAAATAATTGTGACTATGACATAATCGAACAAGATCTAGAAGACAATCTACACTAACAGGAAAGTCATAAGAAACGGAAGAAAGACGACGAGACAAAAAATCTATAGTAGGTTGAACAGGCACATTAGTAAATAGAGAAATGGCATCGAAAGAAACGAATTTATCTCCGGGATTCAGAGAGATGTTGGAAATTCTGTTCAACAAATCAGATGAATTCTTAAGATGACTAGTGGAAAAGCAACCAAGCAAAGGGGAAAGAGAACGGGCTAAGGTCTTAGAAAGCTTATAAGATGGCGAATTGCAACAAGAAATAATCGGACGAAATGGACAATTCACCTTGTGGACTTTCGGAAGTCCATAAGCGTAAGGTAAAGAGGGCAAAATCGATTTGAATGATAAAACAAAATTCCTATCTGCAGGGTACTTATCAGCAATAGATTTCAACCCACTATTGAAATTCCTTTGCATAAGAGGCAAGGGATCATTAGAAACAGTGCGATAAGTATCCTGACAGGATAAATTATCCAGCATCTTTTTTACATAATCCTTGCGATTAAGAATAACAATTTTTCCTCCCTTGTCAGCCTGACAAATATGTAACAACTTATTTTTACGTAAAGAAGATAAAGCTGACTGATAGCGCCTTGGGAGTCCGTTAGAAAAATTACCTAGACTATCAAAAATACCGCTAATATGACCATAAATGAAATTCTTATGAAAAGAATCTTTAGAATCGTACATCTTTGATACAAATTCAGGGAAAACCTGACGATTGTTAGGAAGAGCAAAATTTAAACCAAAACCTAACAGTTCTAATTCAAAATTAGAAAGCACAAAATCGGAGAGATTCACGATATTTTCGATGACACTAAATTTGGCCCACAAACTTCTTGAAATGAGGGATCGTAGGAGTTTGTCAAAATGTGACCGAGAAGTTTCAGTTTTATGTTTGACCCCATCACGAACATAGCAATCCAATGCACACCAGACATCAGGGGTCATCTTAAGGGATGTTTGACTCCTGATGTCTGGTGTGCATTGGATTGCTATGTTCGTGATGGGGTCAAACATAAAACTGAAACTTCTCGGTCACATTTTGACAAACTCCTACGATCCCTCATTTCAAGAAGTTTGTGGGCCAAATTTAGTGTCATCGAAAATATCGTGAATCTCTCCGATTTTGTGCTTTCTAATTTTGAATTAGAACTGTTAGGTTTTGGTTTAAATTTTGCTCTTCCTAACAATCGTCAGGTTTTCCCTGAATTTGTATCAAAGATGTACGATTCTAAAGATTCTTTTCATAAGAATTTCATTTATGGTCATATTAGCGGTATTTTTGATAGTCTAGGTAATTTTTCTAACGGACTCCCAAGGCGCTATCAGTCAGCTTTATCTTCTTTACGTAAAAATAAGTTGTTACATATTTGTCAGGCTGACAAGGGAGGAAAAATTGTTATTCTTAATCGCAAGGATTATGTAAAAAAGATGCTGGATAATTTATCCTGTCAGGATACTTATCGCACTGTTTCTAATGATCCCTTGCCTCTTATGCAAAGGAATTTCAATAGTGGGTTGAAATCTATTGCTGATAAGTACCCTGCAGATAGGAATTTTGTTTTATCATTCAAATCGATTTTGCCCTCTTTACCTTACGCTTATGGACTTCCGAAAGTCCACAAGGTGAATTGTCCATTTCGTCCGATTATTTCTTGTTGCAATTCGCCATCTTATAAGCTTTCTAAGACCTTAGCCCGTTCTCTTTCCCCTTTGCTTGGTTGCTTTTCCACTAGTCATCTTAAGAATTCATCTGATTTGTTGAACAGAATTTCCAACATCTCTCTGAATCCCGGAGATAAATTCGTTTCTTTCGATGCCATTTCTCTATTTACTAATGTGCCTGTTCAACCTACTATAGATTTTTTGTCTCGTCGTCTTTCTTCCGTTTCTTATGACTTTCCTGTTAGTGTAGATTGTCTTCTAGATCTTGTTCGATTATGTCATAGTCACAATTATTTTACTTTTGAAAACAATTATTTTCAGCAAGTTTTTGGCTTAGCCATGGGAAACCCACTTTCCCCTGTGCTTGCGAATTTTTTCCTTGAGCATGTAGAAAGCGAGTTGCTTCCTACTTTTGCTGGCAACAGCCCTCTTCTTTGGTTTCGTTATGTTGACGATGTTCTATCTTTAGTTTCGCATAATTTTGATTTGGATTCATTCTTGTCTTTTATTAACTCTTTATATCCTTCTCTGAAGTTCTCTTATGAGTATGAGTCTCATAACGCCATTCCCTTTCTAGATGTTTTGATTAAGAAGGTTGGCCGTTCCTTTGTTTTTCTGTTTTTAGAAAGGATACTCACTCTAACAGCTATCTTCATTTCTTTTCTTTTCATCCATTAATTGTTAAAATAAATGTCGCTCGCGGCCAGTTTTTGCGTGCGCTTCGTATTTGTAGTTCTGATTCTATCGATGATGAAATTGATTTCATTTTTTCTTCGTTTATGAAACTTGGTTATCCTCCAGATGTCTTAAACAAAGCTTTATCTAAAGCTAAGTCTACGTATTTTCGACCTGAACCTTTGTCGGATAATGTACATGTAAATAATGTAAATTTTCTTTCTGTACCCTTTTTACCTTCTCTAAATTGTACCAGTAATCATCGTTTGGCTAAATGTTACGGTACCAAACTTGTATTTCGTTACCTAACAGTATCAAATCAAACCTAGTTCATAACAACAGTATTAAGAAACCTGGCGGTGTGTATAGTATACCATGTAAAGACTGCGATAAATTTTATGTCGGTGAAACAGGTCGATCTGTTATTACTCGTATCAATGAACACAAGAGAGCTGTCAGATATTTTGATGAAAATAATGCTTTGGCCCAACATTGTATGCAAGCAGGTCATTCTATTGATTTTAATGGGCATGACGTTTTGTCTTATTGTAGTGATTTTAGAACCAGACGTGTGGTTGAATCTTCATTTATTAAGGTTAACCAATCAAAAGTGTTCAACAGTAACTCAGGCTTTCATCAACCGGACTTGGTAACCGCTTCGCGAGTTGTAAATTGTATTCGCCGCTGATTTTGTCATCATTCATTTCTTGTGACCTGAGGAAGGGAGCAGGTGACTCCCGAAACGTTGTCCAGCAAATAGAGATTTTCTCACATAGTGGCTATTTTATTATTAGGCTTGATCTTGTTTTCCATGGCAATTGATGATCTTAAATTGGTCTGCTGGAATGCGTCAATAACATAAAATGCAGAAGATATCATCTGCTTTCATTGTATTTGATCTTTAGAAGATGATGACCTGTTGTCGGAGTGTGATCATTCTGTCTTCTCGCATCAAAATACTACTACTAAATTACTAGAAATGTAAAATTATGCATGCAAAGCCAAAAAATGATGGTCTAACTACATGTCGGTGGGTAACTTCATCCATGTCGCTGCTAGAATATTTAACGAGGGAACATAGAAAGTGGATTCTTTTTGTGGATTTCTTTGACTTTCTGTGACATGACTTGATATTTCCCACTACCTCACCAAAAAGAAGTGTTCGATTTTCATTATTGAATATAAACGCACATGTAGCTTCACGATATCACAAACTCTTACCTACTTCACCGATTTTGATTACCAGTATATCAAAAGATAGCTCAGAATAACTGCTCGTTCTTTTTGCGTCCGCTTTGTTATCGTGGTCACATGCTTCCTTATTGAAAAATTACGGTTTGTAACTTGAGCGATTTTCATATTTTGAGCACTGCTCAGCAAATACAATAACTGATGCATGTCTATTATGGCTCATTACCTTCCTACCTGAGAATGCAAGCTCTCAAATGATGTATGGCACGTTGTTGTGCGACACGATTGGAAGGCATGAAAATTAATTGAATTTCAGCGAAATTTAGATCAGCTCTGCCGTAAGATGTAAATTGGACAGATTCATTTCTATCAAGAATTCACATTAAATATTTAATATTTACATTTAAATTATTTATTTACAAAAATGTCTTCTAATTAAGAGAATGTTATCACTGCTGTACTTTCAACGAAATTCACATGATGAAAGAGAACAACAATTGAACAATTAAGAAGTTTATATGTCAAAAATTTTTATTTTCAACACGAGTCATTCTCATCAGTTGGTTTCTGGATGTTTTTGTCGTCCTCAGATGTTTTCTGAGCAATTCTCCCATTTTCAATTGTAAACCATGATGGCACATTCAAGATAGCAGTGAATACAATCAATCCATTTACAACAAAACTTAGCCGATACGAAGGATCTATTTCGTATAAGGAGGCCGCCAATGAACCTCCAGCAGACAGTCCAATAGCAGACGCGAAAGCGCCGTAACTAATACCAGCTGACAGATTTTTCACCCCCAATATGTGAATAACCACTTCTGGGAAAAGCGTCATGGATCCATTGAACACACCAGTCAACACACTGCATGCAACTAAGGCAGGTTGTGAATGCACAAAACCAGTCATGATTATAGTTATTCCCAAAAGCATGAGAATAGATGTAAAAAGGCCTATGATGTGAACTTTTAATATCTTTGGAATAAAGCAAATACTTAGTCTACCAACAAGTATTCCCACACCAATATAAGACACTAGCAAAGATGATGATTCAGAATCGAAGCCCAATGTTCGCGACAGATTGGATATGTGTGTGAAAAATCCTCCAATGCCCATGTGAGCACCAAAGAAGCTGATGCAAAATAGTGAAAAACGGAAGCGTTTGAGAAGTAGCGCATTCGCCATTAGTCGTTTCATCTGGATCCAAATTCTTCTGTAAATGTTTTCATTAGAATTTTTGTGGAATTCTGTTTCCTTTTCTTTAGCTTCAATAGTTTCAGTTAGCACTCTGGGAGGCATGAAGATGGCTGCAATTACAAACATGTTTAGATTGATAGCTCCGAGTATAATAAAAGCTCCTCTCCAATGATAATTATCAACGAGACATCGAATCAGAGCAGGGTAAGAAAGCAGTCCCAGTCCACTACCAGATAAGCAAACCCCGAAAGCAATCACTCGATACTTTGAGAAGTATGAAGCAACAACTGTAAACATAGGGAAATATCCAAATGAAAAGCCAATGCCATTGATTGCACCGTAGACTAACAGAATGGTCATGAGATCTTTAGCAAATGAGCAAATAATGAATCCTGCGCAAGACATAACCGCACCGATGGCTAGGGCAATTCTTGGTCCAGCAAGACTTTCGACGCCATTTGATAATTCTCCGACGGTGAAGAAAATAAGACCATTGAGATTGACTGCCCAAGAAGTAAAAACTGGCGACTCTTCAAATTCATCCAGAAAAATTGTGAAGAAAATGCCGGAAGAGTAAGTGACACCGACTGTAGATGCCAAACAAATACAACTTCCTAGCATCACAACGTAGGCCCATCCTGTGTCTATATCGTCGGATTGTGATAACTGTCGTCCACAGCGTTTTTCTAACATCTCGGCAGTCTGCGTCATTTCAATAAGTGGATTTGTGGTGTGGCTATTTAATATTTGCATAAGAGGTGAGTGCCATCTAAATTCACATGCTTATCAGTAATATTACTGGAATTTCTCTCCGCTGAGAAATTAATATGCGGGTGCTTATCGAGCACTTAAGCTAATACAAAGTTCGCTAATAATCTGCGATAAATAAATGCACAACTCATTTGAACTTATATGGCAAACATAACACTCATGTAAGGAAAAACAAGTGCAAGTTCCAGTTGTGAAAGAGCGCTTCATTATCGGACATTAACATTTACATGTAGAAATGATTACATATCAGCTACATGAGCTAAAACAAATTGATCAAAATGTCATGTCATAGAAAGTGCGTGATCGAATGAAGGTCATTAAGCACAAATTGGTCGGACATCGACAACCGGCTACAATAGACATTATACGGTAGTGTGATGGAAACGCAGAATGAAGAACGGAAAAACAAACAGGTCAACACTCATTACTCATTAAATCAGTTACATGCAATATATCATCCATTCTAGAGAGCAAAGATCATTCAACGATCATAAGATATCAACCACAGGCTAATGCCATAGAGAACTGCTGACCAGCGCTGCCCAGTAACGATGATTCCCCATTCCAATTCGGACAGGAAATCAAATTTATTCCAATAGGACGGTGATAAATTATAGCATTTATAGCGGATTATTAATGACATTTCATGAGCTTATGCGTGGAACGAGTCAAAAGTACAAATTAACAGATTTTTTCGTTAAAGCGATATCAAAAAATTGAGATATAGAGTATGCATATTAGGTAGAGAAGTAACTCAGCATTTATTGAATCCCCAATGTGTATACAGTTTTGATTTCATTAAATGAACATAAGTTGAGACCCAGTACCACCTGTGAGATATGCAAATTTCTTCACTTTTGGAGAAATTAACACGAATCTGACTGATCATGATAGCAATATACTGAATAAAGAATAGTATTCCACAAATCCTCCATGCAATGTCAATTTGGAGGGGCAATATAGTTTGTTAAATCAGCAATTCGATTGGTTACCATTACTAAAGGCTCAGCTTTATTATAAAAAGATTATTTTCTTAAGCGTGATCATATCACAAACTGCCACTGAAAGTGCAAGACATCGTAATCAAGGAAACTTATCATAATTAACTTTAAAATATGTTAATGGGTCCACATTACTATTCAGATTCAAGAAATGACGCCTTGTGAATCATAAGATTATGGCGCTGAAAGTTGAATTAAAAACATGACATCTCAGCTAAGAAGCACAATGAGATCTCAGCTTTTCCTTGGAGACTTGCAGGGACTTGCATTGTAATGTGGTTCATGAAATTTCCTAGATCATCTGCTTAATTTCCGCTTCATCAAGATGCTTATTAGCGAAAATTCATTCCTTTTGATATTCAACTCATTTCATGCTACTTATAAAGGGAATTCATGTCGGTAGTATATAAATTTGCAAAAATGTCGCTTTTCAAAAACTGTTCAAATAACTTTTTGAACCACAGAAACGTAATCTCCGTAAAAAACTGGATCTTTTCATATAAAAATTTTCACTGTATAGAGGCACTTTTTTGAGTCGATACTCTACATATATATATATACTTACTACATGCTACATGCATTGAAATTGTGACACAAGTAGAGTACATAATTACTCGTACAAATTCTCTTTCCTTTCTTGGGATTATTTTATCAGATAATCTGAAATAGAAACTTCACTGTGTTTATGTTGCTAAAAAATCCAACTGTACTCCAGATTTGATTTTGAAGTGCTCACTCCACAGAATGATGTACGGGCCATGGCTACTACGAATTTGCGCGTCTGCCGAGTTCTACCTAGTTACTCTTCTTGTCAGACATTATCAAAGAAAAGCACATTTATATCCAATGGCATGAAGATAGAAGCTTTCTTGAAAAACGAGCAGCCCTGAACCACAATTTTCGGCATGGAATGTCTTCAAGGCATTTCCTATCACTTTTGTCTATGAAGGAAGCATATTTAAATTTAGCAGGTCTCCTACGCCAAATACAACTATTGGCGAACTTCAGTCACATTTATCTGCAGTCTCGCATTCATGAGCAACGAGAAGTATGATAAGAATGCAAACACATGAGAAGAAATGTCTTGTGATAAAAATTAGGTGTCAAAAAAAAATTCGATATACTTCCCCCGGGATTAACATGCGTTCTTCTTTGATCCTGTCTGACAAGAAGAGGAACTCTCTAGAACTCGGCAGACGTGCAGATTCGCAGTAGACATAAGAGGTACATCATTCCGTGAAAGTCTCATTTTCGGCCTCGTTCCCTGCAGAAACTCGGTCTGGCTGCCGAACAAATGCTGGTTTACGCGGTTTCTCAATCAGAGATACAAGTACAACACGTCCAAATTCTCTTTTTTATCATACTTTTACTAAAACGGAGCATTTCAAGAATGTGAATAGCTACTACTTTTGCCATGTTGGTCATTCTGCGATGCTTTTATCACGTTTCGGTACCTTCATTCTATTTATGTGTTGCTCCCACAAACTTCTTTAACTGTGAGTCAATAAAGATTACTATTACACCTTCCTTTCATATTGAGCTTTGATAAGTTAGCGACAGCAGAACCACCGTAATACCGGCATATTTGCATTGATCACGATGATCGTTATCATGCCGAATTACACGCATTTCTATCGCTATCAGATAGACAGAACTAAACAGAAGCAAATGATGTGCTTGCCAATGCATCGGTCAATATCAAACCATGAGAATTCAAATAAATTCACAGGCTATAGCTGACTCAGTTTTATGCTCATTGCTACTACACTCATACTACAATGTAGCGTGAATGTCATCATCATTCAATGCTTTATTTCTCTTAACCATTTAAGAAGGATGACTATAAATCAATGTTTGCTACGACGAATATGGACATGAAGCGATTCGTAACTGCTATGATCCAATTGAAATCTCTTTCGCTGCTGGAGTTTCGATTCATTACAGATTTGTCTAATCGAATTCCTATTCAACACAACGAGGATTGAGAAACTACATTTCTCCTGTTTGTTCTGTTGACCATGCAACTCTATCAGCTGCTGCGTGAACTGCATGACCAGGCTTGGTCGAGGCCATGGAATGCGGATATGGACAGGTGTATGGGACGGCTTTGGGAATAAATTTTCGCTATGACTTCATTTATGTGCAGCCGTTTGTCGGTGATTGACAGACAAATTCGATCATGTGCATTGTGTGTTGCATTTTCGAGTATTTGTGAATCGAAATTACTATGCAGTTCGGCAATTTCTTCTGTTTTCTTTAATTTTCAGCAGTAGTTGCCAGGATTTTCGGATTTTCGATTTCCTCATACATGGAGTATCTTTTGAAATACAAGCAACTGCTTTTCACTGCATTTGTATTTGATGATGTGTGAAGCCTTCCTGGCAATAGTCGTTAGCTAAAATCTCAGGATAACAGTGAAGAGATATGATGAAAATATAGTGAGCGTACACATTTTAATGGCTCCTAATTATATTAATTCATTAGATAGCAGTATAGTGGTTGGCGAACCGCTAAACGACTGACTTGTCGATCATAAAATAGTTAATGAACTGCGATGCAATGCACGTATAACAGTCAAGAATTCAGATAAGCATTGGCAGTAGCGGAGTAATGGATAAAAGACCGGACCAGGACACCATAAAATCAAAAAAAATAGTACTTTTAAAAACGACATAAATTTATGAATTTAGTCCCTTTTTCAGGTTTTTAAGACCTAAATTCATGAATTTAGTCTATTCAAAAAGTACCATTTTTTCAAAAAATGGTATTTTTAAAAACAACATAAATTCATGAATTTGAACCCTTTTTCAGGTTATGAAGACCTAAATTCATAAATTTGGGTGTTTTTAAAAATACCCAATTTTTCAAATTTTTCAAAATCTCAAATTTGAGAATTACAATCGGGCGAAGCCCTAGAACCTTCGGTTCGATTTTCACCCCCAAAATCATGACCGTTCCAGGACACCGAAAATCATAAAAGTTAAGAATCTCAAATTTGAGAATTACAATTTTCACCCCCAAAATCATGACCGTTCCAGGACACCGAAAATCATAAAAGTTAAGAATCTCAAATTTGAGAATTTCAAATTCATGAATTTTATCCATCTTTCAGGTTTTTAAAATATATCATGTGACTAAAAATATTTCTTTAAAAATGGATGAAACAAAAGTGGAAGGAACTTCAGAAATGGATGAAACAAAAATGGAAGGAACTTCAGAAATGGAAGAAACAAAAGTGGAAGGAACCTCAAGAATATATCCTTCGTTATCTCAATTAAACTTTTACGGAGCAGCGTGTCTTCTTTCTTTCTCTCTCTCTCTCTCGTTCCTGTCTGTTACAGGAATATTGTATTCACAATGACATGCATTCTTTAAAACAATTGATTGTCTTCAATGAGAATAATTCCCATATGCTTTTAATAGAATGACCTTGAACGCTAATGGAAAAATACACCAACTATCGAACCATGTCGACAGCTTTATCGACAAACTTTCTGACATCGGCGCGACAGTTGGTGTATTTTTCCATTCAAGCAATGTCGCATGAATGATTGTTATTGAAACCAAAATGAAGAGAAATGCTCATTCATTTCTCTTCTCTCTCATATGTCTATTGTGTTTAGATTGTATTTGTTCTTTTGTTCTCATAGTGTGAATGAGATTTCACAACTCGCATTATGCGCTATTGTCTGTGATTTCCTTCACCCCTATCAGCTGAAACAATTTTAGCAGCTGCTACACGCTAATTCTTTTGAGAAAGTTCTGAAATAGATTTTATTCCATTTAAAATGAGAAACATTAGAGACATTCTAAAAATATACGGCAAACAAAACCACATTAAATTTCGATTTAAATGAGATTGCTAAGCAATTGGGAATAAAGAATTTTCACATATTGATGAGTAATGAATTACTATTGATAAAATATGTGCGAAACACTAACACAATGCAACAATGTAACGTTTAAATTTAGATTAAATTAAATCATTTCAAAATTGAATAAGTAGTAAAGAAAGACATCATTAGAGACCAGTTTTAAATCAATACCCCCCCTTCTGACTAAGTAGTAAGGAAAGTCATCATTATAAAAATGTTTTAAATCAATACCCCTTCTGACTAAGTAGTAAGGAAAGACATCATTAGAGAACAGTTTTAAATCAATACCCCCCCTGTCTTCTAGGGGCTCCCTTAAGAAATTTTTTTATTATAAAATGAGCAACATAAATGAGTTTTTGAAATTATATGGAACACAGACAACAACGAATTTCGATTTAAATAAGATTGCTAATCAATTGGGAATAAAGAATTTTCACATATTGATGAGGGATGAATTACAATTCCTAAAAAATAGGCCAACAGGAACCTTCAGTTCCCGGAATAAAGTTCCATCAATAACTGTAAATTTCATAACGAATCTTCACACTTCAGACCAAAACGGCGTACATTGGTCAGCAGGCGTTAAAAATCATCAGCAGAACTATTATTTTGATCGCCCGGAGGCTGAGAACTATTATTTTGATTCATACGGTTTGCCCCCTACAAATGAAGTAAAAGAATTACTTGGAACGGGAACATACAATACGTTTCAAATTCAAAAACCGGGAACAACTTATTGTGGACAATTATGTTTATACGTTTTGTACAAATTACAAAATGGAGTACCATTTCTAGATATTATGTTAGAGTTAAACAATCTATAACTCAAGTGAAGCTAGCTAAAGCGCCACCTAAAGGTTAAAGCTCTGTTTTCTGTAATTCATTTTGATAAAAACGGCCTCTGATATCCTCATTATCTAAATCTTTAATTTCATAAGTAATCGGATAAGTTTTATTTATTTTGCAAACTTCAAATATTTCTTTAGTCCAATAGCCAACAAAGCCTTTTTCAAATTTATTCTTATATTTAAATATTCTAACTCTATCTCCAATTTTAAATTTCGGCTTAAGTTTCTGCAAATTCGGATTACTCTCATTCGAATAATTATTCTCGAATATTTTCTTTCGTATTAAATCAGGGTCGTCAGAAGCATTCTTTGGGGTTTCTTCAATACCTGAATGAACTTTATTATTGTACTGATCTACAATTCCTGGTAATATTTTTAACCATTTCTGATTTCCTTGCTGAGTAAATTTCTTGAAAATTTTATTTTTTAACGACCGATTGAATCTTTCTATCACTATAGCTTTTCCTGCGTTTTCAGTTGAATAAACAGTTTCAAATAGTGGCTGAACGTTTCGGTTATAAAATTCCGACCCTTTATCAACAAACAATTTCCTTGGCTTTCTATTACTTTCTTTAAAGATTTCTTCAAACGCATATTTAACTGATAGACCACTTTTATTTTTTAAAGGTTTTACCCAAGCGTATCGTGTATATAAATCTATAACTGTCAATGCGTATTTGTAGTCCCTTTCATTCGGCATATGAATAAGATCAGCACTCCAATTATCATCTTTATTAAATACTTTTACTTTTAATAAATATTTAGGCTTTCTATATTCTTTATGAATTTCAGATGCATAAACGTCTGAATTATGATTTTCATTTAAACCCTGACCGAATAATATTTTAGCTTGTAAAGCTTTCTTAACAAACATTCTTTCAATTTTTTCTCTAAATGTAGGATTCTGAATACTATCTAATTCTTGAATCATCTTCTTATCAGCTGCATGTCGAGAACTTAGATCATGATTTCGATAAGCTAAATCATGTTTATAAGCGGCGGCGTCTACTCTATTTATCGGTTCTTCACCTGGTTTCGGATTATTATTCTCATCTAGTCTTATATCTAATCGAGTTCCTGGACCAGTATATGAATGACCAGGAAGATGTTTTTCTTTCGAATATTTACTCCAAATAAAGCCAGGAAAGTTTTCTAATGTTTTTTGTATGTCACCACCGTAGGTAGTAGCCAAACTTTGTTTGTCGTCGTTACCTTCATAAATTTTACAATTTGAGTTTTTATTTTTGTTTAATAGATAATTCAATAAATCTAAATTAGAAATTTTTAATTTAATTAAATTTTCGGAATTTTTAGTATTCATTTTAAAAGATAAAAAAATTAAGAAGATAAAAAAAATTGTTTTACCGAAAAGAACCAAAGGTCCTGAGGTTATTACCGAATCATACTAGGACTTAGATATATTCCAGAACCATCTTTAGTTTCTTTAATTTCAATTAAATCATCAACATTGTGGAGAATATTTTTAAGAACTCGTTTTCCTTCATCAACTAATTTTAATTTACTAATAAAATTATCTACTACTCCTTTTCCTTCGGGCGAAGCCCTGGAAGACATCTCCGATGCCCCTTCTCCCCGAGCAACTTTCTCTAACTCTCTATTATGACGTTTTTGTTCTTCTAATGCTGCCTTCTCTGATTTATTTTTATTTACTGCTTGGACAATACCAGCTGTCCCACCTGCAACACTTCCTGCTGCAGCTATGCCACCTATTATTAGTGGAATTAATGGAAGAATCCCACCATTCTTTTCTTCTTGTAATTGAATATTCTCTATCATTGGTTTACTTATGTAATACTTTTTTTTCTTAATCGTAATAGTTTTAGGGGTATTTTTGTCAACAATATTACGTAATTTTAATTCAACAGTTTTATTATTAATATTACTTTTCGCTTGCGACATTTTTAATAAAAAATTTTAAGTTAAGAATTTAAAGTTATCAAAAAATTTAAATCTATTCTAGTTATGAAAAATTTTTAGTTAAGAATTTTTAAGTTAACAAAAATTTTAATCTATTCTAGTTATGAAAAAAATTTTAATTAACCTATCCTAACCATCTTTCCATTAAGAATTTCAATAGAATATTTTGCATCTTCTAGCAATAAACCATAAGCCATCAATGAAGTTGTGGAATCTTTTTTTTCAATATTAATTGTTACATCACAACCATTTTTAATAATATCTTCTGATTGTGCACTTAAATCGAAGCAGAAAATTGGATATAAATGTCTCCAATCTCCAGGAGTTAATTGTGGTTCAACTCCAAATTCTATACAAAGATTTCTATAAGAATCATATCCTTCCATAAATTGATTATTGGTATCATCGAATCTTAATGGATCAATTGGATATCGAGTTTGATTTAATGAAACTTGTAAACTTCGAATTGTATTAATATGGAAGATATTATTGTTCTTATCAAAACTTGGAGAATTATTTCTTTGAAATGTTAGTAATAAATATCTTGGAGTATTCGCAGTTCTAGTAAAATGCCAGTTAAATCTTTGTTCGGAAAAAGTTACTGAACTAGCAGTTCTCTTTAGAAAATTAACTGGAATTGGTTTGTTAGTATTTAATCTTTTTGCAATAGCTGTTTCAACCTCTAAACTAGGAGTAATATGCTTAATCCACCATTCAAGTCTATCAATTTTTAAATATGCTTTTTTCCCAGTCTTACCAAAAAAGATTAATTCATTATTTGCTGTACGATGAATTATTAATTTAAATTTTAATTGATATGATATTTTAACATTATCTAAATAACCGAATAATGGAGACAATGACCAATTTACTGTTTGCTTACTTTTCTTGTTAAATTCACGTCTTTCTTTATATGCATAATTATTTGTTTTATTTAAATGTTTTGCAATATTTTCTACATCTTTCGCAATTCCTGCGGCATCTGTTCCAGCGTGAGTTAAATCATCAATAATTATACCATCATTAGTATCAGGAAACCAACCTTCGACTTTATACTTTTTATTATTTTCACCAATTATTACAAATCTAAGCATTGTATCAATTACACCTGGGGAATCACTTATTGTTTCTATATTTTGAGTTGCAACATCTAAACGCATTTGTGTAAATAAACTTGGGAAAAAATTATTCTCTAGTGTAATATTATCGGTATCTGGTAATGGTGTTGTAAAATTAGCATCACTATATAAAGAATATTCACAGTGTAAAAAATGAATCAGGTAAATATAAATAACTCTGCTGATTATCAACTTCAAAGATTAAATCTCCTCCAGTATTTACTCTACTGGAAGATCCGGGATTCATAGCAATTCTTATATAGTCATTCTTTTTTTGATTATAACTGACGAACGGAGGATCGTCTAATCTAAATTTATTTTCGATAAGCGAAGACATTTTTATAAAAAATAATTTCACTTTTTGTTTTTCTCACAGATAGAAAAAAAATTTTACTAAAATATAATTTTAGAATTTTGCTAGACCAGCTCCGCTATGAATGCCATTACCTCTTATTTCTTCAATTGTTTTTTCATTATGTTTACTATCAGACGGAGCACCGCTCCTCAAGGTTTCCCCAACAGCAATGTTAGCAATTTTGTTTTTTGTTTCATCTGAAAGTTTTTTTAATTTTTTTAGTTCTTCGGAATCATTCTTGAGTTTACGAATAGCTTCTAGTTGTTTTAATTCGTTTTGAAACTTGACAGCATTTGATATTGCACTAGCTGTACTACCTATAGCAGCTGCTCCTTTTGCAGCAGATGTAATCAAATCTTTATTATTTTTAATTAAGTTAACGATACTACCAATACCAGAAAAGATGCCATCCCCTTCTTTTTGAACGGTTTCCCTATTATCATAATGGTAAACCGGATTCATACGTGGTTCATGAGCAATTTTTTGATTTGAAGCAAATTGTTTAAGATTGTGTTTATAAATTATAGGCATTTTTTAGTAATAAATTTGACTTTTGGGGAAAAAAATAAATTATAAAAAATGTTTATTTTTTGTTCTTTACTTTTGCAGATTGCGTTTTTGGTTTAACTTTATCAGGAACCAAACCTGCATCAATCATTCTTTTTATTCTATGATTTTCTTTCATAATATTTCTTTCTTTTATTAACTCTTCTAATTGTTTAATTCTTTTAAAATTATTAGCTCTAATTTTATCCATTTTTAAAATTATATACTTTTATATTTTAAATTTTTTAAAAAATTATTTTTATACTTTTTTATTTTTAAAATTATATTTATATTTTTGTATTTTTTAAATTATATTTATATTTTTTATGATTCTTATTTTTTATAGGTAAAAAATATTTAAGTTAATATTTACAATACTCGTTTAAGATTTACGTTTATGAATATCTAACAACTTCGAGATAACTTTATTAATTGCCTGTTGCACTTTATCTATTGCGTCAAGTAGCGTGTGATGTACTTTAATTTCTTTTCTATTAACTTGCATTTCCTGCTGATTAATCTTCAATGCCGTTTTAAGTGCATTTAACTTAATTTTAAGAACATCTAATTGTCTTTTAACAGCATCTAACTGTTCTTTATTTTCTTTAGAGTTTTCTTGTAAATTTTTCTTTACTTCATTTTCTAAATTGATTTTCAGATTTTTCATTTTATCAACTTTTTCATTAAGTGAGTTTACTTCATTTATTATTCTATTCATCTTTTTCATTTGTTGAGTAATTTTAGAACTCAATTCATCAACACTTTTTTGGAATGTAGTTTGTAACTGCTTTAATTTTTTTTTAATTCTTTCAGGAAGTTTTTCTATTTCATCTTCTAATTGTTCTTTTAACATTTTTATCTGATGTTTATTTTTAATGACTGCAGATTTTAAATTTAAAGAAAGTAATATTAAAATTTTTTATTGTTCTGAAATCTTTTTAAAAAGTTTTGCTATATCTGCTTCTAGCTCTCTATCCTTTTTATCAAGTTTTAATAATTTTTCGTTTAATGATTTGTCATTAAGTTTAAGCAACTTCAATTCATTCATCAGTGGAACCATAACATCGTTTATATATTTTTCCTTTAAGTCATTGATTTGTGTATCAACATATTGTTTATTTGTTAACTCTGTATTTTGTTGCGGAAGAATAGAAAGATGCAATGGACCAGATAAAACGTCTCCAGTTTTCATGATATAATTTTCTATCTCTATTTCTAATTCACGATTATTCGGGATATATGCACCTCCACCAACATTTGGTAACATCATTTTTAAACAATAAAAAATAAATTTTTTTCTAATAAAAATAAAAATGGAAATGTCTCAAATTTGTCAAGTTTGTGGAGTAGATTTTTTAAACCCAACTATGTTGTTTACTCATATGAAAAATACATCATGTGGGAAAATTAATCGAAGTAACTTTTATAAAAAACAGTATGATGGTATTCAATCTAACAATAATCAACTGGAACAACCATTGCAAAAATTAAAACATTTATTTATTTCAGATCAGGGGTAAAATCTTTATACCGCTAGAAAAAATACACCTAGAAAAAATACATCTAGGCAAAATAATAATTATTTAGCACAAAATAATCATGTAAATCAAAATAATTCTTTTATTCAAAATAATCATGTAAATCCAAATAATCATGTAAATCCAAATAATCATGTAAATCCAAATAATCCCATTGCTCAAAATAATAATGTCAATCAAAATAATAAATCTGTGAAAGGGGATACGAAAAAATGTTCTGGTTGTAATAAAAATATAACGTCCAAAAATTTTGCACGTCATTTAAAAATATGTGAACAAACAGAAGAGGTTAAAAAAGAAAAAAAAGATAAAATGAAAGATCAGTTATGTCGTAATTGTAATAAATATTTTACAATTCAAGGAATTACTAATCATTATAATTCTTGTATAAGTTCTACAAGACAATGTACAAGTTGTCAAATTACTAAACCTAAGACAGAGTTTTATGATAGTAAATATAAGTGTAAGGATTGTTTAAAGGAAAAAGTAAAATGTAGAGGTTGCCAAAAAATTATATTAAAGAAAAATTTTCCAAGACATGTAACACTATGTCCAAAACTTAATGAAGATTTAAATCAAAATA
Source organism: Prostheceraeus crozeri (assembly GCA_907163375.1). Classification (NCBI taxonomy): domain Eukaryota; kingdom Metazoa; phylum Platyhelminthes; order Polycladida; family Euryleptidae; genus Prostheceraeus; species Prostheceraeus crozeri. The sequence continues at coordinate 18,562 of CAJQUW010004935.1, forward strand.
TTCCAAATCAAAATATTCCAAATCAAAATATACCAAATCAAAATATTCCAAATCAAAATATACCAAATCTTCATCAACGTATAAATACTTTTTATTAGTATTTCTATTAAAATAGTCTTATATATTAAAATATTTATATTTCTACTAAAATAATCTTATATATATTTAAATAGTTGTATTTTCTACTAAAATAATCTTATATATATTAAAATATTATTTTTTTTATAAAGAAAAAAATATTATTTTATTAAAATATTCTTATGCATTCTGGAAGAGAGGAGAGGTATAAAAAATACTTCTTTTGAGTATAGGAACAAAAAGTCCGACACATTCCGGAGGTTCTACAGAGGTTAAAAACACTCATTAGAGTGTAAGAATGCTAGTCCGGAATCAACAAATAATAACTCCTAAATTTTTTATTTAAAAAATAATAATTGAATAAAAGCGAAAATTTGGAAGATTTATATTCACCGGTTATAATTAAAAGTGATAAAAGTAATAAAAGTAATCTAAGTCGTCATAAATCTCTTAATGCAATAAACGAAATAATAAATAATTATATGAATAACACTGAGTTTCAAGATACACTAACCCCCCAAGATCCGAATCTAAAAGATATTAATAATATTGTAGATAATCCTATATATAATACTAGATATAATAATAATATAGATAAAAATATATATAATAATATAGATAAAAAAATATATAATAAAAGATATTTAGAGACACTACCCCCTAATTCATCTCTTAATAAAAAAATACCACAATCAGATCTTACACGTCTTTGGAATTTTTTAAAATTTCATTGTATAAAAATATTGTTAGCATGTATTTTAATATTTTTTATTTATCATCTTGTTATATGTATTGGAAATCAATAGGGTTACTTTCTAACAGAGGAACAAAAGAGAATAAATTTTTATAAACAAGAAATAAAAACTTTTAAAGGATGGAAGACTGAGGAGGATAAGATTAAGGATAAAACTAATAATAAAAATATTAAACAAGGTAAAATGCATCAAGAAAATTTACATTTCATTGTTTACAGTAAAACTGGAAGTGGTAAGACTACGTTTATTAAAAAATATATAAACCAATATTATAAGGATGAAACAAAAGTACATATTTTTTGTATGCATACTTCTGAATGGCCAACGTTTACAAACGTCTATAATGATAAACAATTAGATGAGTTACAAGATATGGAAAGTTTTGCTGGTACACCTGAAAATAAATCTTTATTAATTTTAGATGATGTTGCAAGTTTATCAAAACAAAAAAATATGTCAGAAATATTTACAAAAGGAAGACATCAAAATATTCAAATAGTTGTATTAGCTCATAAAGCTTGTGATGTAGATAATAAGATTAGAGAAAACATTCAAACATTTTTTACAACTACACAAAATAATGCAGCATTCTTTAATGATATTAATAAAAATTATAAAATGAATATGCCTTTATCATATTATACACATCATAAATATGGAATAATACGTGTTGACACCATAAGTGAACATATGCAAGTATATGATAAAGACTTGAATATATTAGTAGATACCGAACATGAAATCTATAATAACTCTCAAGATTTTGATATTAGAATGTATACAAATACAAAACATTTATCAAATCAAGTTATAGAACAAATAATTATCTTTTTAGAATCCGAAGCAAAAGTACCACTAAAAATTATTCCTGATACATTTTATTTTTATTTCGATCATTATTTAAATACAAAATTTGGTATACCAATACCTAACAGATTACAAGATAATGAAACATTAAACTATTTGAAAATTGCAATCAATGATGTTAGAAACGGATTAAGAAAAGCAACCCCAATAATATCTGATGTTAAATCTACATTTTCTGATGCTAAATCTACATTTGATGAAGCCAAAAAAACATATAATGATATAAAACCATTAATAAATGGTGTTAGTGAAATACTTAATAATTAAACAAATTTATCATAATCAAACCGAAGGTTCTAGGGCTTCGCACGATTTTGCAGATATATTAGTATTTTTTTTCTCTAAAATTAAAACAAAAATTTTTTTTTAAAAAAAACTAAAACACAAATTTTTTCTTTAAAAAATAAAAAATGAAAAAATTTTATTGTGTCTTATGTAAAAAAAAGTTGCAAACAAAAAGAAGTTATCAATCTCATCTACAAAGTAAAATGCATTTACAAAATGTAGAACGAGTTGATGAAGGAAATATATTAAAATTAAATAGTTATAAAAACTATCTAGAAACATTGCCTACTGATATAAAAGTTTAAAAAATGTTTGATGATTATTCACATTCGGAATATAAAAAATTTTTTAATAGTGAAGATGAAGCCGTAACAGATATAAAATATTTATTTAGCGATACTGATGAATTTAACGAAATAGATGAATTTGATGAAGCCGTAACAGATATAAAATATTTATTTAATGAATCGGTTGGAACCGAAGTTTCCAGGGCTTCGCCCGTTGAATATAATGAAACCGATAAAACTTTTTCTGATATTCTAACCAACTTTTATAATATATTTAAGAAATCTTTCAAATGTTATATGAATGTAGAAGTACTTTATACAAAAAATGGACCTGATGGAATTCCTGAAGAAATAATACAAGGACATTTTACAAATTCGCAAGAAATACATAATGTAAATGATATACAACCCATATTTGAATCGATGATACTTAAATTAGAAAATTGTATAATTGAAGCCCAGTTACGTGAATCTGGTTGGAGATTTGTTAAAATAATATCTAAGAAAATAGTAATTAATAAATATAAAAATAATACTGGTGGTAGTTATGTTCCTTTACCTTTCAGTTCACCTCAATTAATCAACATAAAAAATGAAGATGATTATTGTTTTCTGTGGAGTATTATAGCACATTTACATCCTGCAAAATATCATAAAGAAAGACTAAGTCATTACAATAAAGAAGAATACATAAGTGAATTTGATCTTTCTGATGGCTTAGATGAATTTCCATATGATTATAATAGGTTACTAAAGTTTCATAAAAAGAATAAAAATTTAATTGAAGTAAATGTTTTTGAATTAAATGTGAATTATGTTTCTATTGGTAAAATTACTCCACTTTACTCAGATTCAAAAAAATTTTATTTGAATAATAAAAATTTATGCCAATCAGAAATAGTATATAATGATAGAGGTAATTACATGCATCATAATATTTTTTACCAAGGAAATATAATATGTACTGAAAAATTTGAACTTGTTAAAACACTATCACCAATAATGATTAATCATAATAATTATAAAGGACGTACTGATGATTATAATTACAAATATTCATCTTTATCTTCAGAATATCAACAAAAATTAGAAAATTTAAATAAAAGTTTACAAAAATGTAAAATAGATTATCAACAACAAACAAAAATGTTACTACAAGAATATCACCATAAATATCAAAATAAGATAGAAACAATTCAAAAATTAAATGAAGAAAATAATAAAGAATTAAATAATGAAGAAAATAAAAACCAATCAAAAAATAAATGAATCTTTAAAAAAATGTCTACAACAATATAAAGAACAATATGATAAAGAATATAGTTATCAGTTACAAATATTAAATCAAAATTATTATCAAAATACATTTAATCTTACAAAAGAAATTAATGAAACACATGAAATATATAAAGATGAATTTGAAAAACTAGAAACAGTCAAAACAACCAGCACAAGCGAATATATTATATTATCAGGGTCATTTTATATTGTGTAAAGATGTTTCTATATTTACAAAAACTTCAGATAATAAAAATTTTCCTTGTCTTCAATGTATGACAAGTTTTAGAACTTTAGAAGAAATGAATAGACATTTGGAAAATTGTCAACAAAACGAAGCAGTTCAAAATACTTTTCCTAAAGATGATTATTTAGAATATAATAAATGGTATTTTAAAAATAAAGTACCCTTTACTATTTATTGTGATTTTGAAGCATATAATGTTAATATGACACAAAATCAAACGGAAAGTTCCAGGGCTTCACCCGATTCTGAAAATTATAATTCTGAAAATTATAATTCTGAAAATTATAATTCTGAAAAAAGTGCGCCTGAAAGAAGTGCGCCTGAAAGAAGTGCACCTGGAAAAAAGTTCAACTGAACAAAGTAAAGAAAAATATTTATTTGAACAAAAACCATTATGTTGGGGAATGTACATTCATTCAAATTATCCTGAATTATTTAAATCAGAATATTTACAATACTATGGTGAAGACAGTTCAGAAATGTTTACAAAGAAAGTAGAAGAATTACAAGGACGTTTTTCACAATTGCTTGAAACAAATAAACCAATGATACATTAACGGATGAAGAAAGAAAAGAATTTTATGATGAAATAAATTGTTATTACTGTGGAAAAGGTTTTACAAATAAATATAAAACTGGCAGAGGTAGATATATTGATAAAGTAAAAGATCATGATCATCTAAATGGATTATATAGAGGTGCAGCACATAATTCTTGTAATCTTAATGCTAAAAAATTTAAATATAACTTTGTTCCTTTATATTTCTATAATGGTTCTAAATATGATTTCCATCTAGTAATGAAAGATTTATTTTCATCTGAAAAATTACAACAACAAAAAATAAATGTACTTTGTAAACAAGAAGAAGAATATTTTTCAATGCAATTAGGTTGTATTAGAATTTTAGATGCATTTAGATTTTTTACTCCTTATTCATTAGATGTTATGGGAAAAACTTTGAAATCTGAACAATGTAAAATATTAAATAAATATAATTTAAAACCTTTAAAAGGAATATTTCCGTATGAGTACATAACTGGAGATTTTAATTCTGTGAATAAAATTATGGAAGAAGAACAACTTCCTCCAATAAATAAATTTAAATCAACATTAAAACAATCACAATTATCTGACGAAGACTATGCAGAAGCTGAAAAGAATTGGAGAGAGTTAAATTGTAAAACAATGTATGATTATACAATGAAATATCTACAGATAGATGTATTAATACTAGCTGATCTTTTCGAAAACTTTCGTGACATGTGTTTAGAATATTACGGAATAGATCCATGTTATTGTTATTCTACACCAGGTTTAACATGGTTAGCAGGATTAAAACATACAAATGTTAAACTTAAACATTATAAAGAAAATACATATGATAAATTATTATTTTTTGAAACTGGAATTAGAGGTGGAGTTTCATCAGTTTTAGGTAATAGATATGTTAAATGTTATAATAAGAAAGTAAATCCACAAGAATATGGAATAATGAAACCTTTATCTCCAGAAGAAAAAGAAAAAATATTAGAAATTTTTCGAATGAAACAAGAAGGAGTAGAACGTGAAAAAGCAATTGATGAATTCATGAGAGAAAAACTATTTGTTATATTATGATTTCAATAGCTTATATTCTTCTTGCATGATACAAGAATTACCAACAGGTGAAATGACATGGTGTAATAATCTAGATTATCAAAAACATATTATGGTGAAAATAATTTTTGTTATGTATATGAAGTTGATTTAGTATATCCTGATTATATAAAAGACGCAACAAAATATTATCCTTTCTGTCCAGAAAACAAAATTCCCAATATAGAAGATTTTTCAGATTATCAAAAATCTATAATGCCGAAAAAATACAGACCAACAAAAAAACTTATGTTAACACAAGGTAATAAAGGAAAGTATGTTGTTGAAGGAAGAATGCTAGATTGCTATTTAGATCATGGCATGATTCTCACCAAAATACATCGAAAACTAGAGTATAGAAAATCTAAATGGTTAAAAAATTATATAGAGTTCAATATTGAAAAACGTAAAATAGCTAAAAGAAATAAAGATGATTTTGGAAACGTTTTCTTCAAATTAATGAATAATGCATTTTATGGTAAGACTTTAGAAAATGTACGTAATAGACAAAATATTGAAATAGTTTATGATAGAGATAGATTTCAAAATTTAACAAGGAAACCTACATATAAAAGAACTACTAGATTCAGTGATGAACTTTGTGCTGTTCATCTAAGAAGAAGCATTGTAAAACATGATAAGTTTAATTTCATTGGTTTCACTATATTAGAATTAGCTAAACTATTTATGTATAGTTTTATATATGATTATTTAGCACCTGCTTATGGCAAAAACTATAAATTACACTTTACAGATACCGATTCTATTTTCTTAGAATTAACAGTACCATATGGTTCTTCACTTGATAAAGAAATTAATAAAATAAAAGATATTATTCATCCTTCTGATTTATGTAAAGTAAAAGATGAATTAGAAGGAATGAAGATTTCATAACAGAAGCTATATTTTTAAAATCTAAATGTTACTGTTATGATACAACTAATAATATTAAAACACATAAAACATTAAAAGGAATTTCAAAGGCATCAGTGGCTAATCAAATAACATTTCAAGATTATAAAAATGCATTATTTAATAATGAAATAAAAACGGCATGTAATTATAGACTTAATTCAAAGAAACATAAAATGTATTTAAAAGAAGAACATAATTAGCATTAGATCCATTTGATGATAAAAGAAAAATTTTACCTGATGGAATAACTACTTTACCTTTTTAATTTTCTAATTTCTATTTTCTAAATATAACAATATAACAATATAAAATATTATAAAATAAAATAATAATAAAAAATTATCATATAAAAATGGATAAAGTTAGAGCTGATAATTTTAAAAGAATAAAACAATTAGAAGAGTTAATAAAACAAAGAAATATTATGAAAGAAAATCATCTTCAACATAGAATGACAAAAGCTGGTATTCAATCTGATATGTTTGATCAATTTAAAATTAACTGAAGAAGTAAAAACTGATTATGAAAAAACTGTCGAACCATTTAAAACTCTTGAAAAAGAACTTAATGAAAAACGTGTTGATATAGCGGATCCTGTACTTAAAACACTATTAGATGACTATGGTTTATTAGAGGCAAACATAGATAAAAAATTACCAAAATCTATGTTATTCGAACATTCTACTTTCTTTTTAGATAAAAAATTATTTGCAAGATTTTATCTTGGTGGTAAAAGAAATATTTCCACAACCTTTACGAGGATTAATTTTTACTCCAGATAAAAAAACCTATTAGTTTAGATAGAAATTTTGTTGATCTTTTAAGAGGAGCAGATTTAAAAAATTATGCTGTAGAAGATCTAATAAAATAATAAAACTATATTAGATAGAGTAGGTGTAGTAAAAAACTCTTAAACGTTATAAACAATTAGAAAATTTATTATCAACGGGAGTTAAAGTAGGAAAAGGTTTATCTGAAAAACAGAAAACAAAAAAAAGAAAACAGAAACAAACTATATTTTTACCAGATGATCCACAAGAATTACTAAATAGATTAAATATTTTAATATCTGCAATAAAAGAAGGACATAATTCTAGTTTCAATGAAATTCATGCTATATTGAAAAGACTGTTAGAAAAAAGATTCTAAATGAAGAGGATTATAAAAGTGTAGCTGAAATATGTTGTTTCTAATTTTTTATAAAAAAATATTTATTCAAAATTTTAATTAAAAAATGTGTTCAGCAGATTTAGACAAAATTAATAATCATTTACAAAATTTGACAGAGATTTGGGTTCATCAAAATTTAGTACGACGTTAAAATTATAACAACTACTTCATCACACACTTGTAATTTAGAACCCATTCTACATTTGGAACAAAATAAAAATTATCAAATTGCATTGACTAGTTTCTCTACATTTAACACTATTCAAAACGTTATCAAAGATGTGAATGATCAATTTAGATATTCTACTGATAAAGGTAAAAATGGAAAATACTAACTTTTCTTCCTGGTTCTTACGAAGTTGAAACAATATCAAATGAAATTAAGAGACATTTAGGTATACCATTTAAAGATAAGAAACAATTACATTTTGCAGTTGAACCGGCAGTCAATAAATTTTCTCTTACTTTAGACGAAAATCATCAAGTTGATTTTAATCATGATAGATCATTGTCAAAGCTATTAGGATTTAATAAACAAACCTATAGTCAAGGTTATCATTTAGGTGAGAAGATTCCAAAAATAACTGAAAAATAAATTCAATTGTTGTACATTGTGACATTATTGAAGAGGATATATAAATGGTAAATTATCAAATTTAATATTCAGTTTTCCAGCTTTTACTGTACCCATTGGTTATAGATTAAATGTATTTCCACAAACATTAATATATTTTCCTATTACAAGAAAAACTATTAACAACATTAACATTAGAATCACTGATGAAAAAGGACAAGAAATAAATTTTGGAGGTGAAGAGATTATGATAGATCTTTTGTTCGGGAGGTATAAACTCCGTTCGAGAGTATAAACTTTTACGCTACAATAGAGAAGTTTAAATTTTTTTTATAAATTTCATTATTAATATTATTAATCTTATTAATCTTTTTAAACTTATTATTAGTAACAAAAAATAAAAAAAAATTAAATTAAAATTTTATTTTATTTATTTTTTTTTTTTAAAAAACACTAATTCAATACTGGATGAATTTATTACTTTAAAAATGAATGAAATGTCTTTAAATAAAAAAAAACTTAAATTTAATCATCATCCAAAATTATCTTTTAAAGTTTTGTCAGTTATTTGCGGAAGATCAGGTTGTGGAAAAACGTATCTATTATTTAAAATTTTAACGACTCCAAATTTTTTGGATTATAACAATCTTATAATTTATACAACAACAGCAGAACAACCCATCTATCAATTTTTAAAATATGGATTTGAAAATAATCTTAAAAAAACTGTCTATTTTCAGATGATCCTGTAGTGAAATTCTCGCAAGTTTGATTGAAGTGGGATTTGTTAATTGGCATCTGAACCGTTTTCGATTCATCTGCGAAATTCAGATTGGGCACACAATTCTCTTGGCCCAGTTCCATCGCGCGCTATAGCCATAAACAACAAAATGATAGAGGCGCTGTTCCAGGCCTCAAGAAACTCCATCTTTACAAATGGTGCAACGTTCTCGCATGAATGATGCTATTCCTCAACAAATTCATCTGTGCATGTATTCAATAGTGTTTTATTCTTCGCTAGTACTTGATAATCAGATTACCATCGCACTGAACGGTGTGAACTTCCTAAATTTCAGCACGTGCGTCAGTTTCGTCACACATCTCATAGTAATATTCAACAAATCTGCATCAACTTTATTTCCATGTCGCAAGCCTACACTCTTGAGTTCTACACATCCATGCACTTTGGTAACTTGCCGCATCGGAAAGGTGACTCAGCTGCATCATATACTTTATCCTATTACATGCAATCGTCTTTATTAAGAGAATAATTTTACAATGATGAAATGCATTTTAGATTAAAGCACTTAAACAAACAAGAAACTATGATCGCTCTAGCCCTAATGTCCTCGTCTTCACTGGTTATTAAAGCTAAATAATTCGTGCATTGATATGCGTCAACGGACGTGTCAAGGATGTCTTCAACGAAAATCGAATGTGTCACTCTCGGAAACAACATCTACACAAAATTTTAGAGCATGTCAGCTTGTGCCACCACTTATTTTTCAAGACATCAGTTTAAGAGAAATCGTCGATCAAAAGTTCGAGGGGATACGGAAGTGAGGTTAGCCGTACCAAATAACAAAAAATAATAAAAAAATGACTTCAAAGTGATGCGGATATCAAGTTAGCCGCACCACTTTTGAAAATCGCGTGTGCCAGTCGCATCAACCGATCAAATGCACTTATTGGGAGTGTGCCAGTTTGTGCCACCCATCAGACAACCCCAACTCTCCGTAGAATCCGCAGGAATGCGGATTTCTCTCCGCAGCCACGCCCGTAACCTATCCGTACCACTTTAAAGCCATCTTCCCGATCTACCCAGCTATCACCGTGAAATGATCACGGTGAAATGATGAGTGGCATATGCTTTTGAGGATTTTGTTAATGAAAATAAGCAACGTTTTATCAAATCAATATAATCAATAAAACTTCAATCGGTTTCAATTGGACTACTACAGTCCATCTCATTGTCCTCCAATCGAAAACGGTTGAAGTTTTATTGATTATATTGATTTGATAAAACGTTTATTTTTATAAAAAATTGTATTGGAGTTTCGTCGAACGATCCGTTTATTGGGGTGTTGATCATTTTAAGAAACATGCTTTTTAGGAGTCATTTTATACGACCAATGTGGTTGAAAATTCATGATAATTCATTTTTTTGTTATTTGGTCCGGCTGACTTCACATCCGCACCACCTCGAAAATTTGTTCGACGATTTCTTTTATTTTATTGCATCATTTTGAGAAACAAGTGGTGGCACAAGCTGGCACATTCTCAAATTATGTGCAAATATTATTTCCGATAGTGGCTCATTCGATTTTCAATGTGGTAGGATAATTGGTACGGCTAACTTCTCACACGTCTTCAACGGCAGTGTTTGGCAGCTGGCTTGCATCTTTGGTTCTTTGGATGAGAGGCCTCACGTGTTTAGCCTTATACACACTTCAGTGAGCGGTTTGGCAACCAGTTGCATTTTCGCCGTGAGCCTTTGACTTTACTGTGTCAGGGCTATTTTAAGCTCCGAAAATTCTCTGATTTTGATGTTGCCAATGGCCTTTTCGGCCTATACTCGCTCCTATGATGGCATCAGCGCATGTCAAGTCAGTCATCTTGCCATCATAAAAAAGAATTCAAAATTTGAGTTCCACTCTTTCAAAAAATGATTTTTTGAGCATCGTTTGGAAATTCGTGGTAGATTTTTTTTGAAAAATGATGCGTTGTGATCAGTTTGATAGAATAATGTACGTGAGAGTATCAGTTAATCTCTGCGAGTGACAAGCTTTCTAAGGCAATACTTTGCAATATTCAAGATCTCAAAATGCATTTGCTATATTCTTTTTATACACCGTTATTCTAGTTGAAATTGAAAATTTCTCGACCCCTTGGGGACTCATCGACCAATGCGCCCAAGCTTTCGCCTTCGGCCCAACCGAAGTCCATAGGTCCACAAACCCGTGGGCCCTTCCATAGTACCCCTCCCATTGGGCATCCCTGGAAACAATGGTGACTGAATAATGTGAAGGAACCACAGCAATCGCAAGCGATGGATGACGGTTTTATCTATTCAGCACATTACATCACATATATTTTAATTATTATTCAGTCAATTTGATTTTAGCACAGCTGTCAAAATGATTGTCAATTGCACTTTCAGTAAACTAAAGTACAGAAACAATCTAATTATGAGAATTGTTACTTAGAAGCTCTGAGATAGCAGGTTTATTTGCTTGCTCTGATTTCTGTGCAGATTATTTGATTGAAATAGTCTCCTACGCCCTATATTTGGACACTTCATCAAGTTGATGTTTTTCACTTTGATGATGATATCTAAATCTAAGTCATACTTGATGAATTCGTCTTGATGCTCTGAAGATTCTATGAGAAGATTATATTCCTTTTTATATTTCTTTTATCCTCAATAGAGAACCTCTTTTAATGATAGGCCATTCCGAAGTGCGACAGGAAAACGCCAAAAATATATTCGATTAGTTCATAAACCCCAAAGTGCTTCAAATACTTAATATGTTCCGTCGACTTCTAAATAGAAGAGAAATCTCTGATCAGATAAATCTAGTATACTCTTAGCGAATAAGAGGAGCTCTTATTACCTCCTGTTGCTTAGATTTATATGATGCGGATTTTGTGTTTTGATACTTAATCGTAAAGACAATACCTGCATTTCAATATGGAAGACATAAATCTGAGTTCATACTCTGCCACTCAATAATTCAATGAGCTTATAAGCTTAAACGAAGATTGGTATTAAGTTTCATCACAATTCCGACTGCTAATAAACTGAACTTAGATGTTTTCAGGACAATGATGGTATCGAAGGCGAGTAGGCGAAACTTCTTCGTAATTTCGTTTAGTTCTAAGATTGATCAAAGAAAATAAGCTAATTCTCTCTCTCTCTCTCCCACTCTATAGCACATTAGCTTCATATATGAACGATTGCAAATCCTCACTCATGCTTCACTGATGTGCTTTGTGTAGGCCATTACATATACTTCAGATACTGTAGAAGTAACTCAATTTATGATATTACAGTCTCATGTGGATCACAATGATGGGACGAAATTCCCTTTCGTCTTGTTATCTTTTGGGTGGGTGCACCAGTATCGACAAGAAATTGGCGTAAAGGTATATACAGGAAACCCTAGATGTCGACGGTGCGCCATGCACCTTAGAAGTGACATGCAGAAACTTTCTATGATCTGCTTCTACACAAGGAGAAAAATTTTCAAAATTATCTTTCTACTCCAACTTCTATTGGTAATCGAAAAAGTCGACAAACTTAGTCAATTCACTGGTTCATTTCAGAATATGAGGCGATCAGTGGTAATTTCTTGTGTACTGCGCATTGTGCGTAATTCAACTTTGGTGTAATGTCGGAAAAAAGATGGCTTGTATATCTTAATGATATTTGTATCGATGCATGCGAAAGATATATTGGAAATCCCGACGTTCGAGTCCTTTTTACGAGATAAAAGCAGAGTTGGAAAAGTCGGAATTGGAATTGGAATTGACGATATTTAAATCTACTGGAATTGGAATTGGAATTGACCTTGATAAACCTCAATTCCACTTTTTCGATAGACCTGTGATAAATCTATTTGTACAAAAATTGAAATCACGGTATTCGGCTGTTGTGTTAACTGCACGCAGAGATAAGAGAGAGAGAGATAGATCGACAGAGCTAGTTTTATTCTATTGTTGAATAAAGGGTGCTAATTGTGACTATTATAATAGAACTTTGAAGGGATTTTCAATGTGACTGTGGACACAGTTACATCGGACGTACCGAGAGGACTTTGCGGGTCCGAATAAGAGAACATGTTCCTAGGTGGCTTGAGGATAGAAAGACAAGACCGCGATCTAGAACAGCACCTCTAAGTTCTATCGCTCGACACATACTTGAATGTGACTCTTTTCAGTATCGTCCACTTTGTACATATTTTCTATTTTATCATCTTGTAAATATCGTTTTTCTTTGCCTGTATTGGAAGCACTGTACATAGCTGCGAGGTGACCTGTTTTATGTGTACATAAAGAGTTCCTTTATTCATTGTCTTTACCTTGGCACTGATTGGTTGGGTGTCACTGGCGGCAGTTATCATTGAATGTTTCTCAGCCATCTCTGTACATGTTCACACTTGGCCGTCCACCCTTGACAAGAGGCCACGAAAGCGCTCGGGTATTAAACACATGAAGTCAATTGTGTTGCTTTCATTATTAAAACTTAAGATAATATTAAGTGAGATGGTGGCATTGTTTCATGTGCTATGGCCTACTATTCCCTGGGTTGGTATATTGTGTCAATTTGCAGCAGTCATTAAGAACTATTTTTCAAAATTCTCAATTGAAAATTGGTCCACAAAGTCATAATTGAAAGTGGGCGGTGCACTGGTTGTAAGAATATCTCAAGAATTCAATAGAAAAAAATTCTAATTATAGGATGATTTCTCCTTCATACGCTTAAGAAACCTAGCGCATTTGTCGAATAAACACATTGAAAGCTTCTTCACCGACAATAATTTCTCAGATAAGTGAATAGTCGCTGGAACTTTTCAATTAATCATTAAATGACACATGTGATATAGTGTGATGATATTTTGGAAGCTGATATTCGAAAGCATGTAAAGATTTTGAAAATTGTTCAAATGTAGTGAACAGGGGAGCCCTTTCAAGTAAAATGAATACTCTGAGATTTCTTGGCCTCTGATTTCAAGCTGGAGCAATGTATATTCTGTAAATCGACATTCCAAGTTGCATATGTGACTGATAATACTCTTGATAGATTATAGGAGCAATATTTCAAAATGATGAACGTACAGAACGTTTTAAAGGATTTCTTTCTTTGTCATCCTGTCGCCGCAGTATTTTGTAAATTCATTATTGCTTTTGTGTATGATCTTTGGACAAGGGGCAGCAATCCAGATCACAATTTGGCTTGATAAATATAAATACAAATAAGAAAACATGGACACCAGCTCGCACAATTTGCGTTTTGGCCCAACTTAGTTCCTCCGGCGTGTGCCATAATTTTCATGCAATTTCCATCCTAGGACTTTCTATGCTCTCTCTCTCTCAGCGTTTGATTCTTTGCTGACCGTTAATTTTCCTTTCTCTTTTTCACAAGATGTTGAATATCTCGTTTACGAAACGAAAATGGCGTATGCTGACCGGCTACATATATACATGTACATGTACACAAGAAATATGAACTATGAACATGAGAACGCACATAGGAACGACGCAGGGAAAGGCACACAGGAATAACGAGGATAGGATACGGGCACATGGGTTAGATTGAAGCGAGGAAACTTTAGATACATTAACATATACGCGTCATGCAATTATCGGAATTGAATCTCATTATGGAATTGGAATTGGAATTGAATTGAAGTGTTTCGACTGGAATTGGAATTGAAATTTCTGCTCTGGAATTGGAATTGGAATTGGAATTAAAAAATTTCAGTGGAATTTTTCCAGCTCTGGATAAAAGAATCATAGCTATAGCTTATATCGGCATGCGTATTCAAACATTGGTGTCCGATTTTTTCTTATATTGCTGCGTAGTCCATTTCAAATGTGCAAAACTAGTAACATAGATTATTTTCGAGCAACAATGCGGGACATTTTTCAGGCGCTTAAATTTTCTGCATTTTTGTCCTCAAAACTCCATGCTGATGAGTTGATGATGTTTTGTTGACTTGATTTTTCAGTTGCTGTGTATATTAAAATCAATCTACGGTTCCTCGGTATAGGACTTCTCTTAACTATCTATGCTTACCCAATAGACTCCGCGCGCATTGCTAGGAGTCTATGCTTACACACGACATTTTCGAAAAAAATGAGCTGTCTTTTTATGATTCTATGTGCCACACAAAAAGCTAAAGTAAATTTCACATTTTAATGAGAAGAAATTAATACTACAAATCCCCCCCCCCAATAAATCGAAAATATCTTATAACAAATTCGAAACCTGTAGAATTTTGATGAGTCAGACTTGGTCACCAATGTGCATTGTCACATAGTGTAAATTCTAGCCTATAATCTCTGCTATGTTTCGGTTTTACAGAATAGTACTGAGACCAAGGGACTTTTTCACAAAAATTGATGTGTGAAAGTAAACTTATTACGCAGAGTGATATTAATAAAGCCAAAGGTTCAAAAATCTGTAATATTTAGTAACAGATAATGCTTCACAATAATGCTTCTGAACCAAGCCTATATCTCAGACATTCCATTCTCATGTGACAAAGGTGCACGTTCAGATATTTGATATTTAGTTTACCTACATTATGGAGTCCACTATATCGAGACGATGGTCCACGCGCAATTAGATGCGTGTGTCGGTGTGTGCAGTAGGGTGTGTGTGTGTAGTTTCTGAAGTCACTTAGTGAGCCTGTGTAGACGCGACTTACGAAAAATATGTTTCTTTGAGCAACTGTGTGTGCAGAAGTTTTGCGGCCGATACGGAACTTCTTGCATCTGGGGATGGATACAACAGCAGTATTCAAACATATTCTCTGCAATTATTCCACTATTTCGCGGAGATTTGTCAATTGTCTGTGGGAAATTCTGAGTTTTTGATCCATAGGATGGTCAAATCTATCAATAAATGCAATCGTTAAATGCAGAATAGGACTTTTTCTCGATTTTCTGAAAACTGTCTTAGTTTCACTATGACTAAACGCAGATACTGTGAAAAGGCTAAGAATTCCACTCACCGAATGACGTTAAATCATTAATTTCTATGCATTGAAGCACGAGCGAATTTCACACCATAGATATTCACCATAAAACTTGCGAGTTGATGTTATGATATTGCACGTACACTCCCTGCCTTCAAAATATTGCCAATATTATGAGTAGAACTATTAAGCCTTTTGTGCGCGAATTTATGAAGAAAGTGTCAGTAGCTCCCGGATTATTAAGTTTAAATGATATTTCGGCTTTTTCGTGAGTAGAACTTTGGGTCTTTTTGATGTTTACGCAGAAAATTGGAGAATCCATAGCTTTTGATGCTCGTATTCTGAGCATTTAAACGTATCTCCCGATTTCATCTTCCCATCAACAAAGTTGTCTCCCCGAAACTTCTGGCGGCCATCAACTAATCTGTCGGGCCACACAGCCTATGCCTACCCACAATACAATACCTGGTAAATTTGCAATCTGACGCTTTATTATGTCTGAAAATCAGGAAAGAAAATTCCAGCATTCTTCTGTCTCTGAAATTCTTCTTCTGCAGACTTGTCCTTCAGTTCAGTAATTTGACTCTTTTCATTGAGTTTGTCCTATTCGTCCAAACATAGTTGAACTTCCTCATCAACACAGTTTCGTCATCTGTCCGAGTTAATTCATTAGCTTATGTTGTTACAAGCACTTCCGGCGGCACTTTCAAAACATTTGAATTTGAATTTGATCACAGTATTCTCCCTCTTCCATTGTTGTCCATCTGATGCTGTCCACGAAATTCATGAATGATTAATTCTCAAATCACTGAAATGGCTCTCTGCACACATGTTCTGCGTTCCCCTCCCGTCAAATTTTGACGGCAACTAGTTGGGTTTGTTGAATATAATGAATTCTTCCCTTCATTTCAGGCGACAATACATGCATCGGCCCCAACCCGTCTTCTCCGTGAAGCAACGAAAAA
Organism: Prostheceraeus crozeri; assembly: GCA_907163375.1. Taxonomy (NCBI): domain Eukaryota; kingdom Metazoa; phylum Platyhelminthes; order Polycladida; family Euryleptidae; genus Prostheceraeus; species Prostheceraeus crozeri. Next base: position 35,322 of record CAJQUW010004935.1, read on the forward strand.
CAGTGGAAGGTGGTGCTAGGCGCGAAGGTTGTCTTGGGATGCCGCGTGAAATTTGATCAAGAATATATGGTGAGATGAATGAGCTGTCAAAAAACAACAAAATGATTTTCGGAGCAGCAATTCTGTATAGCCCGAAAAAAGGGAAAAATTAAAGCGGAGTTGGAAGCCGTTAATCGATAATTAATATTATTAATATTAATGATATTATTATATTATCATTAATAGTATTATTGATGATATTACCCGCGAAGAACTTTGTGAACTGATTAAAAATTTTCAATCGGTTTGCTGATAAATTTTTTAAGTTGACCAACACTGTGGAGAAATTCATTTATAATTGATAAAAATCTCAATGGTTGCATTTGACTTCACGGATCTGTTCTTTGTTTCTGAATACAATGAAACTATCATATCGAAATGTCTGATTAGGAGTTAGTGATGTTAATAATAATAAAATAAATGATGATTCTTTAGTGTTGTGTGATGTGAAGCCCATGCGTTCATCTTATTTCCATATTCAATGTTACTTAGATGAAATTAATAATAGGTAACGAGTAAAATTCCAAAATACAGCACATACTGTGCAGTGATAGCGTGTACCAATCTGTAGCGACTCGACACTCGACACCGATATACCGGATTTATATCTGGAGCAGTATTGGTTGACTGTTGAAAGAAGCGAATTGGCAATGATAACTTGACAGATTAAATCTCAATTGAACCAAGATTAGTTTTTTTATGATTAAATTTCTGATTTATAATTTGTAATTTTTCATCTTTTTAAGTCCTCCACCAGATGCAACTTTGCAAGCTTCCTTTACTTCGGGAGAGTAAATCAAGCTAAATGATTAGTCTCACGCTAGAAGAATTATGTCTCCGGTGGTAATCATACAGCTTCATGGTAATACGTATAATAAATGCCCATCTAGTGCACGTGACCTTGTTTATCCTTGCAGTCTTGATTGAATGCAATGAGCTCCTTGAGACATATTAGATAGAGGTCTTGTATGCACACTAATGGTGAATGTTCTGCCTATTCGCGAATCAGACTGCTGAGTTGGTGAACAGCTCACATATTCAGGACTTCGTGAGCACGTGACATGAAATCCTATGCGTAAGGCCAAATGTTGGCCAAATCGATTGGGAAATCCTTCAAACCATGTGTTAAACATGTGATACTGAATGCTATAATGCTTGCGTTTAACACATGATTGGGGGCAGAGTTGGAACTGATCCTACTTTTGAGGTCCAGACCCGACCCGTGTGAGCTGCCCATATTCAGCCCCAAGCCCGGCCTAGTCCATTCTCAGGCCCAGCCCAGTTCCAACTCTGACTGTGGTGGAGAAGCCTGTAAACTATGTTATAATAGACATCATATGACATGCTCTGGGGTGGGGCCCGCTGCAGACATCTCGATTTTGCAGCCATTCGCCTGCGGGCACGGGCACAACTGCGAAATCATATTCTGTCAGTGAACATGCAGGCATTGATTCATGGCAGCATACATGCCGCAGGCCTAGTGTGAGCAAGGTTGCTAGGGTGTGGGCACGTGCCCCACCCCAGGACATTCTCATTAAGCTTTTATCTATTTCATGCCTCAGAATTTTTCTTGTTGTTGAAGCATTGAGGACATTCTGCACTCATTAAACCATTCATGCACGAGCTATTCAGCAGAGGTCGAGCCCACGAAGTGTCATTGGAAGTCGTCAGAAAGAGCATCCGGAATAAAAGATAACAACGCTCTACATTAAATTCTGACTATGTCCAAGCCGTCCAAGCCCCCAGAAAGAGGGAGTGGTGACGTTGAACCCTTATTTATCACATTCATCACATTTTGAGTTTTCATTGGACGGCATTTCAAAATTCAAACTCATTTTGCTGAATACCTATGATAATTGCTCTAATGAGTTCATGATGAAATGCGATTTATTAGAAATGCGATATTTAGATCTCATGAAATTGCATTGAGATGCATTTTCCATGTAACCTGGGATATTCCACCCTTTTAAGCTTTTTTCCATGAGGACATTTATTTTGTATTTTACGCTGATCCTGTGACATTTAAACAGCATCTTAAAATTCAATGACATAAATTCATTATACTCCATAGCACCTGTTCAAATAATAAATGCACAAAATTAAAGAAATTTGAGCGAAAGTAATTTGGAGCATCTTTTCGAGTCATAGAATCGTGCAAATTTTGGTGGGCATGTGATATGGACAATTAATGTACATGTATATACCCTGAGTCTATTATAACCATCTAAACAACACTCACAAAACTTGTAAGACATGAAATGCTCAAAACTAAAAAATCAACAAAATTTTGGTTTACAGAATTTTACGAGAGAGTCTTCTATGACCGCATGCCGCATGTCCGCAGTCAAAATATCAACAATGTCGCCGAGAGAGGCTCAAAACAAAGTTAGAAAAAATCACGAAGTTGAAAATGACGCGCATATTTTTTGAAAAACCGAGGGAATCGGCCTTTCACGGCAGATAAGGTTAACTCAAAATATCATCGGCATACTCTGTACAGTAAGCTGTAAACAGCCAAAATATAACCCTAGATATAAGTCATGATGATCAGACACTATGAGACAGTGGGCAGTCAAAAGTGGGTGCTGAGAGCAGACAACCAGACAATTACCAGCCAAAATATCAGACAATGCTGTCTACTTTGCTGAAAATATTATCTCTGAAGCGATTCTGCATCAGCGGGTTATGTCTATTTACATCCGCTCCCTCTCTCCCTCTTTCTCACTCACTCACACTCACACACTTGTATGCCTATTATGAATCACTCTGATACCTTGATATACCTCACTATGATACCTATCTGTCGTTGAGATTAACATAACTTTAGGGAAGTATACATGGATATACCCTTTAAAATTACAAAGAACATTGTAAAAAATGAATTAACATTTGGTATCAATGTCAAATATCCAAAAGTGCAATTGCTATGACTCTAGGTCTAAAATAAGAACCCTGCTTCTTTTAAGCACTGCATATTCATATAATTGAAAATCATCAAAGATATCATCCAATTTCGATAAACGTTTATGCTAGTCATAACTTATGCTGTATTTGCTGTTAACAGTATACTAGCTGTTAACAGTAGCAGCCAAGCTGTTAGCTGTTAACAGCAGCTGTTAACAGCTTTTTATATTTAATTGTATTTAACTAGCTTTGCAACTGTAATTTGCCCTATAGAATGCTTAACTTCCCTTCCAATATAAATCAACTTCCATTGAAGTCAACAAAGCCCAACTGCAACTAACATTTCAATTTAGAGAATTACAGCTACATGTTAGAAACATTGAGTCTTACCTTTAGTAGGCATACATGAGTACAAACAAGACCTCCATGACATAAACTTCATATTACACAAAAGAAAACAATGAACCTAAAAAGTTATAATAACGACTATATTTAAGGAAGTCTACAGACTTGAAAACTCTATTGAATCATAACAATCTTGAAAACAACTTTGTACCATTGTCATTCTTCATCCTCGCTAGAGATGTTGAGTATTTCATTTTCAATATCTGTTGAGATATTTGTCATAATTCAAGATGCTAGGCATGTTGTAGCGAATAAACAGTTGATCGTCGAGTCTTTGAGTCGACAACTGTGCTCGTAACCGACTATGGAACATTTTATGTGCCAAGAAAGCTCTTTCAACTGACGCTTCTGTGACAGCAACACGCTTCGTTATGTTTATCAATGTACGATGCACAGGGAAAGTCTCAATGTCTAGCGATTCACTCATTATCATAGAATCTTGAATATTTTTTTTCATTTTGATAGTCAATGTGACGTTTGTCAGGCAACATACGGTATATCCATTTTTCAACCTGATCATTTTTCTCTCGTGTGAGTGTAGGAAAATCATTCAACTCTAAGATGGAGCTGAAAAATGACATCACCATACCAAGTCCAGAATTGGTGAACATAGCCCATCGTTTTTCAAAAATGTCATTTAAGATTTGTTTTTGATCCAAACTGATGGAAAAATCAATCGTCTGCCAGGTAGCTTTGATGGCCTTGAATGCTTCAATTACATCAATTGCATTAGATCCATCCCTTTGAAGAATCATTAGCTGTTTCGCTACTTCAGATATTACTTGTTTTGTGGTAAGCAACTTGATGTGCATATCTCCTGAAACAAGCTCTTTTTCAATAGCTTTACAAACGGAATCATATCTAGAGTTCCATCTCACGCAGGTGTAGCGTGTGAGAAGCCCCGATTTTACTAGTGAATCAATTATAACAATAGAATCTTTGGCCACGCTTACCGTGGTAAAAATGTCTCCTTCAATGAGGTTCAAAAAGTATGTAAAGAGCGTTAATCATATAAAAGGTAAGAACATATCTATAACATTTCAGATGTCGTCAAGTCGCAACATCTCCAATCTACATTTATCTCTATCATCATTGCTATAACCAGGTATCATATGATAAAGTTGTAATGTAATTAACCATAATAGCATGTAATACATCATACATCATATCAAATTAAGACTATTTGTTGGTAAGAAATATATTGATTTACCTGTTTTAATCAAACATCTTTTTGCCGTGTTTTTTGCACAATGATACGAATGTTGCTGTTAACAGCTTTGACAACTGGCTGTTACTAGTTTAACAGCTGTGGCTGTTAACAGCGCTGTTAACAGCTGCTGTTAAGCATCCC